>JANFOE010000571.1:0-88526 GCA_025667525.1 Glebionis coronaria
ACACTTAAAACTTGTTAGGTTCAAACACCCCTAACTCAAGTAATAATATTGCACATTAAAGCAATTTAGTTGAACTACAAACACTAAGAACTTGTGATCACCCATAACCATTCGTGTCCACTTGGTACTTTATATGATTATTATAGATATGTTCACCAAGCACTTTATAAATAATATAGGAGAACCTCAGTATTCTAAATGATTTTAATAATACACTTATATATTTGTGTTTGGTTAAATATATTGATCCATATTTTTGTGTTTGGCCCACTTTAATTAAGATTTTATTGTTGTTTCACTTTACATAATTATTTTATTACAATTAGTTTCATTATAATAATTTTATTTTAGCTAAATAGATTTAAATCATCGTTATTTGAATCATATTTAGGTCAAGTATGAGTTTTCTGATTTTCACATTGATCACAATAACGATTAGATATTTGGGTGTTAAATTTTTTTGGTGTTAATAAATTTTAGTGAGGTTTACCCAAAAAATAACGATTATGTTGAAGTTAGTATTCTTTATTCTCGAGCAATAGTTTGCTATTTGAGTTACTTAAATTTGAAATTCTAACTCCGTCGCTGATGTATACCGATGCAAAAAATCTGTGTTCCGATCCTTTACTTGAGGTAACGAAGTGATCAGGATTTCATTAGCCGCTGCGACATATAAATATGGATTTATTTTTAGAGTATTTAATAAAGAAAAATTATTGATGTTCCAAATTAAACAAAGGTAACAATAAAGTGGATCACGTATTTTTTTTAACGGAAAATGTTAGTGGTTAGTGGTCGAGTCGTGCAATAACATTTAAGTGGCAGAATGTCTTCTTCAAACCCTCGTTATGTTATGTTAAACTTTTTATCCACTTCGTCTGAAAGGTCTTTGACAGGTCTTGAACCAAAGACCTCCAAGAAACCTCCCAAAAATATCACTTAGTGAAATCATGATGGTCAACTGAACACGCATTCTTCTTTGCTCTACAAAATATCAGTTTCAATTAGAGTGGTCTTAGATGATAGTAACTCAAGGATTATAAATTAGAAGTTAATTATATATCGCATGTAGGTCTAACATCTGTAGGGAAGAGACAACAAAATGAGAAATGGATAAGTTTACCAAGTTTCGGAAAATAATATAAAGGTGACTATTTTGACCCATTTAGATATGAGTGTGGGCGCTTAGTTTCAAGCAATGTTTTGAGACCCGGGTTGACCCGCTCGGGTTAACCGGTTGATCCGGCTTTGGTCGAAAAAACGGGTCATATTGACCCGGGTTTCATATTTTTGAAACCTAGCTCGACCCGTCGGGTTTTGAGTGACCCGGGTTAACCCGGTTCTTAAGACCCGGCCGGATTTTGATTTTTTTGGGTTTTTTATATAAAAATTGTAAATTTTACGTATTTAAGACGAAATTTATTTTTTACATATTATATTGGTTGATAAACAATTTATATATTAATATACGGGAGTTTTTATGGTTTTTATACATATATTTTGTTAATTATTAAAAAAAAAATTAGAAACCCAGATTGACCCAGACACAGTGACTCGACCGGGTTGATTTGAAAACCTGATTTTAAAACATTAATTTTAAGGATAACAATGTTCAAAAAAAAGTTTTAAGGATAACATAGATAAAAAAGGTTAGAAGGAAACGAAACAAATCGGCCTAAATCATTTTATTTGAAACATTGAATCATTGTTGAAATAACACTACTTTCTTAGTTTCTTGTAATTAAATTCGACACATCAACTATATATCGAAAACTCAAAAATCAACGATAAAAATTAAGACTTGTTTCTGATCAAACCAATAACCTGCCCTGATTAATTTATTAAAAGTGATAAGAAATTTGGTTAACATATAACAAGCATTACTACTTCAAAACCTTGTGGTCCTGAAACATTCCATCACAGATCATTGTAAAGTTTTGGCGGAAACTGAAAGTGGTAAAAAAAATTTATTAAGCAAGACGTATTTATACGTTAAAGCTCTAACAACTGACTTCCTAATGTAACTACGCGTATGAAGCAAAATTTTGAAAAATAAGCATGAAGATCAAATTGATATTCAGTATTGTCTGCATAATGTAAATATCAAAGAATCTTCACTACAATGGCAATTTTCATACTTCAAACTTGTATACATCAAACAGGTCTAGACTTTAGGCAATAGGTATGACTATCCAATGTTTAAAAACTGGGTCTATGATCGACCCAGACTTGTCACCGGGTCTGTGGTTCAACCGGTTTGACCACTGTGTCAAGCCGGTTTTATGCAAAAAACACGACAGTATACACATGTCCAAACAGCCATTTTCTGTTGTCTTGTCACTTTTTTTTAAATTAGCGATTAGCAGTTTTACCAGCAAGCTCAAACACCAACTTAATTGCGCAAATGTCAATGTTAACTGGAGAGCAAAGGCCAATAAGAGAAACTGACCCACTGATCCAGACCGACAACGTGTCCCACAACCAACATATGAGAGGTAAATTGCATAACGTGAAGTCTTCAAAGTTAAGGAGTTATGAACTCTACAATGCGACTAACAACATTAATGAAATCCAGATCTGCAACTAATACATCTTCGATTCCACGTTTTACCTTTATAACTACATCAGCTAGTGATACGATAAATGGTTTTGAGGTTGAGTCATGTCATTTTTTTATCTGTTTTTATAAAAGGTGTATGTTTTGCTGACCTCTTTGAGAATCAACTCTTTGCTCGATAGATTGCCATTTCACCAGAAGTGCGCTGTGATATGGATTTCCTTTAGGTACGGATAGAAAAAGTGTCAATTACATAAACAAATTAAGCAAGTTCCATTTCATGAATTTTAATGTATGCTAGTAAACAATTTTTTTAATCTTTCATCTAAAAATTCAATACATTTCCACTCCAGAACATCATCTAAAACTAATAAAAGTCGTATCACACTAAGTTGATCCCTAAAAACTACTTGTAGCATATTTATTGTATTCATATTATTTTTTCACCATTTGTGGATTGAAATAAATGTTAGGTATTTGGAAGCTATCACACTATTCAGAAACACAAACCTGTACCTTGGGTTCGTAGTGACCATTCACTTGCCCACAGTTTAGGTGCTGCCACTTTTGTAAAACATATCAATGTATCTAAGAGAAGTAAACATTATAGTATGTTGAAGCAGATGGAAGACGATCCACATCTTGTCCTTCAAATGTTGCCCACAGTGCTATATCACATGCAACGTATATAGATAAAATTATATTATTTTCGTTACTTCTCGTTGGTTTATCAGTTGGGGAGCGGAGATATGAAGGTTAACGAAAATACCTTGTGGGTGTTAAAACTTGGTTGTAGGTGCTTAAATCCAATCAATGGATCTCATGAACAACTGGTTACATCTGTACTTCATGAGCAAACACTGTTTTTTGGCTCAAATTATCTTAAGACCTGAACCAAGGTAAACAAAAAAATGTAATTATCAAATATGAAAGCATTTTCCTCAAGTACGCAAACAATGCACATGGCTCTCAACCTCATTTGAAACATTGTAACCTGCATTAAATGAGAGGCTCATATATTGTAACTATTGAAAATTTAGACCGATGATAGAAACCATTGCAACTATAAAAAACGATGCTTCTATTAACTGATAACAGTAGCACACTCAATAATATATTTCACGCATATATTTTGTAATATGCTTATGCCGCCGCTGCCTAAGATTATCTTTTTTGTTCTTTGATTCTGATTTTACTTTTCTTATCAAAAAAAAAAAAAAAAAAAAAAAAAAAAAAAAAAAAAAAAAAAAAAAAAAAAAAAAAAAAAAAAAAAAAAAAAAAAAAAAAAAAAAAAAAAAAAAAAAAAAAAAAAAAATCTCATAAAAGAAACAAAACCCTAAAAATGGTGGAAATTTTCTCTCTAGCCGCCGCTGCCTAAGATTATCTTTTTTGTTCTTTGATTCTGATTTTACTTTTCTTATCATATAACGTGATTGTTGAGTAACTAATTCATTGAATTCTGTTGCTTTCACGATTATGATTGTGTGATTGGAGGACGAATTAGGTCAAAACGAATTAGGGTTTTCTAGGGTTTGTACGGCTGTTGAGTTTTTGCGCTCTTAATTCCTATCGTGGTTTCTTGATTACGATCTGATTTTTATGTTGGTTGTTCGTGTTATGGAGGTGTTCTAGGGTGATTGGGTGTGACGGCACTGTTTTCTTTTTAGGGTTTTGCAGTATTAGGGTTTGTTTTTTCTTTTTCATGGATAATAGGGAAACTGATGGTATTAAAGGGCATTCACACATTGATGTTAATGCGTTATCTGTACGAATGCAACGTTTGAGGGAGACCATGGCAGAGTCTACGGCTGTTAGGGTTTCGGCATATGGTGGTGCTGGAATAGCGAATCCAATTAATGATGGTTCGAGGGGTGTTGCATACCCTAAATCAGATGGTGGCGACCTGGTACAAATTCAAGCTGATCATGGGATTCATCAACGAGTGGAGGATGCCAATGTTCATCCTACAACGTCAATCAATGTTGCTGATGCGCAGACGGAGAAAGGATTGCTGAGGGATGAGGTACATGTTGATGAGACACCTACTGCTGAAGATGGTGATGTTGTTAATGCGGAAAAGGTGAGGGGTTCGCTGAATCAGGGTTGTGTTAAGCAGCATGTAAATGCAAATGTTACACAGGTGGATTCGTTTGCCTCAATACTTCAAAACAAGGGCGGTCTGAAACAATCGAATCCTAAGTTGGTGAAGATCTCAGAATTACGGTGTGATGAGCATGTTGAAGGTGCACGAGTTGCACTTCCGTATGCTGCTGTTGAGGAGGTTGAATCCCGATTTGTGCACACGTTGTACGGGCAGTTTGTTGGTAAGCGTTTAGCTTTCCCACTGGTGGAAAACTATGTTAAAAATACGTGGGCAAGGTTTGGTTTGATACGCGTTCAATTGCATGAGGATTTCTTCCTTTTCCAATTCAATACGAAGGAAGGAATGGAAGGAGTTCTTGGAAATGGCCCGTGGTTGATTAGGACAGTTCCTTTGATCCTGAATATTTGGTCCCCTACCACTGATTTGAAAAAGGCAGAGATCAAGAAAGCACCTGTTTGGGTTAAGCTTCATCATGTGCCGATTGTTGCTTATTCGGAGGTTGGTCTTAGTCTTATCACGACCCAAATTGGCACACCTATTATGTTGGATTCCTACACGAGCAATATGTGTGTTAACTCGTGGGGTCGTAGTACATATGCTCGGGCGCTCGTTGAGGTTTCAGCTGATATGGAGTTATTGGATTCAATGGTAATTGCTGTCCCTAAAGGTCGTGATAATGGGCATTCATTGGTTACGATTGATATTGAGTACGAATGGAGACCTCCAAGATGTTCTACATGCTTGATCTTTGATCATACTAGTGATATGTGTCCGAAAGTGCACAAGGAAGTGGTTGTTCCTGCTACTAAGGATGCGGTGGATGATGGGTTTGAGGTGGTCAAGAACAAGAAGAATAAAGGTAAGAAGAAGCAACCACAAGTTGCAGGTATTAAATTAACAAAACCATCCCTTAATCTTCAGTTTCGTAATGTTGAGCGAGGAGAAACCTCTAAAACAAATGCTACGGGTCAGAATCCTAAGAAGGCAGCCCCGATGCTTAAAAAGGGTTTCTTGAATAACAAAACATCGAGTTTTGTAACTAAGACGAATGATAAGGATAAGAGTTCTCATAACTCTTTTGGTGCTCTTTGGGATAAGATGGATGATGGTACAGATTGGGAGGATGGTTTTAAAACCAAGAAAGATGTGGTTAATGATAGTGATAGTGAGGTTGAAGAAGTCATATCGATTGATGATCGGCATGGTTCTCGTCAGCCTGATGTTCGCTCCAAGTGCTAACCGCGATGATGTTTTACTTACATTGTTCATGCACCTTTAGGTGGTTCTTTCCTATTGGTGTTCTTTGTTTTGTAATAGTTTATTAGGATCGTATGGCATGTCATATGATGTAGTGGTTGTTCAGGCATTTGCTTGAGGTTAATGTAGCATTGCAGCTACATTCCATTGTACTTCAACGTTTTTGGGAATATATTTTACCGGGGTTTGGATTCCCCTTTACCCAAAAAAAAAAAAAAAAAAAAAAAAATATGCTTATCATTATATCCATCATGTAGCCTGAGTGATTTTCTATAGAATGTTAAATGAAAGGAATGGCTAATATATCAAAATGGCCATAGACAAATAATAAATTTAAACTAATATAGTTTTTGTTTATTACATGTCATATTTCCTATGAATACAAATTTTGATAAGTTTGTTTCCATATAGGTATTTGACCAGTTCCCAAAATCGATTTTTTAAGCAATCAAGTATTGTGCTCAGAAGTATATAGCAAGTTCAAAACTTTCAAGATTTTTAAAGTGTAAACTCGTAATTGAACTGTTCTTAGTGGCCTAGCCTAAACCGTTTGATAAAACATAGATAGCGCAAATTCAAATTCGAAGTTTTGTCTACCTGAATTGCATTCTGCAAGGAGCTAAGATCTTGAAATTCAATGAAACTAAAACAAACCTTGTTACTTTTGACTTGGATATCTCCTTGCTTTCAAGCTCTGCTATTGTCGCGTTTAAAGCAAATCCCAGACAAAAACATAATGACCATCACATAAATGGAGTAAGTTATAGCTCAGAATAGGCACGAGGGTAGAAGTTCACTTGACGCAACAAAAACTAACCCGTCCAAGCATTCTCAAAGCCGACATTGTACTTTGATGACATCTGCTTGATTCCATATACTCATTATATTCCTTCACGATCAGCATATGATGATGGCCATAACCGTAGCCTTAGTGTGACATATAAGACAATATGCTATCACACTTATTTGCTAAGGACATTACAGCTAAATGCCTTGACTTGCATGGTTTGTTTATTAGACTAACGGATCCATAGTGGGATATGCTAGCCTGTATGAAATCATAACTGAATTAGAAGTGGTTAAAAGTTAGATATATATTTCTTTAAAAGAAAAGATAAATGTACACATGCTTGATAAGATTATTGTCAAGTTCTAATTCATAAAGAAGCATATATGCACTTAGATTACAGAAAAACATGAATTCCCTCTATCCATCATATCTTAAGAGTAACAAAAGCTAGTGTTGCTCTTGCGTTTTGTTCAAATCGCATTACTGAGTTCATTATACATAATACAATAAAATGACATCATAAGACACTATGCTACCAGACTTATTTCTTAAAAAAAGATAGACATGACATTAAATCGCATTCCTGAATTAGCAGTGATTGAAGTTAGATATGTTTCTTTAAGAGAAAATATAGATTTCCACTTGCTTGATAAGATTCAATCCAAGTTCTGATTCGTGAAGAATCATATATGGACTTGGATTACGGGAAATCATTAATTCCCTCTACCCATCTGATCTCAGAGTAACAAAATCTAGTTTTGTTTCCACATTTTGGTCAAATTGCATGCCCGAGTTTATTACTTTGGAGCTTTCAATGGTGTTGCACAAAACCACATATTAATAAATTATAGCCAATATTGATGACAATGAAACATCATAAGATATAAGAGCAAGTGCTAGTTTAAACAAACCTAGAAACAAAGTTTTAATCGCAAAATATCTCAAAGTATATTGAAAATCATATAAAATGACATAATACCCTGCAGAAGTGGCAGCGTTGCAAAACTTTTTGTGTCACAATATCAATATATATAAAAAAATACTATGCACTTTTCGAAGTATAATAGCCAAGACTCAATGCAGTGACAAACTAAAAGGGAAGTCAACTAATTCTACAATAACCATCTGAATTTGCGATAGCCATAATAAATAAAGATATTAAAAGAGTGCCACAAATAGATCACTATTCCTCAAGTATACTGATAACATAACAGCTTAGAACTATCAGGTACAGAAACACAGTTAATACCACCAACATGATCTTGTGAAAGTATATTAGTTTAATCATGAGTCGCTTTTATATCACTGGAGTTCAAGAGTTAACTGAAAGATGAATGTCCAAAATAGCCATGACCTACGACAATTACATACCAAAATTTTTTACGCTTACTGAGAAAAACTTACTTGTAGTGTCGCTCCGGCTCTTTCCTTCATTATTTCTTCAAATTGTGGGCTTCGTTTCTTGAAAACAAAAGTCAGCAATTTAGATCCACGCAAGATTACTTCTCACAACCAAATATAAACTACATAAGTAGCATATATATAGTTCAATAAGTGCTTTGGGTAAACCCGCTCCACCCCGTTGTGAGCTGTACCCTAGTTGCATGATTTGAACCATTACCAAACCCTACCCTAAGTTCCACCAGTAGAAGGACCTTTTAGTCGTTTTACCAAATAGTGAACGCATTATTATATGCCCTTTAACTATTATTCAACCTCTAAGAAACACAATACAAAACAGAAGAATGATAACATGCTAATCTTCCAAATCACATCAGTTTTGGAGCTGGCGTGCAAGATCCTCATATAGGGTTTTTTTTAAATAACAGCTCCAAGTGGCTCTTTTCCTCTCCCATTCATCAAGCGTTAAGATCGCATATTCATCCAGTTCATTACCCCTCCCTCTTGGTTTCCAACCTCTAGAATGCCCTTCATTGCAGTTATGATTGTTCCTTTTGTGGAAAAGTTTTTGCGTAGCAGCCTAATGTTGTACAGGGGAAAACTCGGCAACTGTCAATAAAAAAGAAATGTATCAGTAAGATTGAAGTAAAATAGAAGGTGAGCCACTTCGACAGAATGCAATTATTTAAATTATGCTACCAGGTTAAGAAATAAGGTATACAAAATCCCAGAAAGAAATCACAATTTTAGAGGTGACAAATTAGAGCCATTTACCCATGTCTAAAAAGATTGGGTTAAAAAAATACAAAACGGGTAAGATACAACAGATATAACAGACTAATCAACCACAAGAGCCAAAAATGACATCTTGTGTCCAGAAGCCCAGGGGAAAAAATCACAAAAAAAAATTCAGTTGTTCTACTATCTTGACTTAAACCAGTCGTCAAAATGTGGTTAAGCTTGGGCAAATCCAGCCGATCAGTAAGCAAAGCTTACAAAACTGATGTTGAGACATTATTATTTGGATCTGTACTTTCTTGCATCATGAACTTTGTAAAAAAATTAGAATTACAACGTAGATATTGCTTCCCAGTGCAGAGAGAAAAATTGGCTTGTAGCCAGCCTGAGACTGGTGTTGAATCGAGTCAAGGGGTCCTATATATAGAGGTGAAGAAAGCTAAACTGGGCACAAGTCTAGCTTGGCTCGGTCATGTTTGTGTTGTTTTAGTATGTCCCAGTTAATAAGAATTTACATTTAACACTTTTAGTACTATAGTACAACAATACAAAGACACTATGTAGTAGAATTTCAACTATACCTTAATTTTTCAGCATCAAAATACTCTGTAAATCTTTAGAAATCAAAGATTTCAACATTTGAGTGTAAATAGTTACCGCCACAATACAAATGCATAATCACATCTTGGACCTCATCAGGTGTATCCCACTCGACATGAATTCTGGTCATCGTCATCCTCTATAATAAAAAGCAATAAGCATATCATAAGTTTTGATAAGCATCCAATTCACCCAAAGCCATTAAGTTATGCACTAAAAGAACCTTTCTTTTTTATTTAAAGTAGGCGATTAGTAGTAAGCACCCAAGGAATGATAAGTACAAAATTCTTCATCATCGATGTGTGCTACCTGATATACAGAATACAATTGTAAAATACGGAGTAGTTTCATATTTTCTTATAGTGAATGCATAACGTCAAGTCTCAAGTATTTGACAAAATCAAGAAATACAACAATGATTATCACGTATGAACACTGAATTGGTCTGTGACATAATTACCTGAAGAAGGACATAGATGCATTTAAGGAACCCACTTCCACTATGGTGTAAATTTTATGAAGCAACAGAGTAGGTCAGTGACATTTGTGGTAATTATTATCAGTGGCCTGTGACAAGGAACTAATGATAACTTTTTACAGCATTATCTGGTGAAATCTGAAAAGAAAGTGAAACAAATTAACCTAGGCAATATGAATATCACGAATAGTGATAAAAAAAACCACAGTTCCAAAGATAAAAAAAAATCACAGTTCCAAAGGTAAAAAAACCACAGTTCCAAATATAAAAACCAACAGTTCCAAAGATTAAAAAACACAATTCTAAAGACAACGGTTACTTATGTTTCTCAACTTTAGATGTTAAGAACTTTAGATGTTGTTTTATTGAAGCAAAAAAACTTATTCCAAATAACTACCACTATGTAAATTTCGTACACACAACATGTAAATTTATTGTATCTAGTTGCAAAACCCGTCCGATGGACGGGTATGACTTCTGATTGTCGTTTAATTTTTTTCTTTATGTAAAAATTTGTTTCAAATATACCTTTAAATATTGTTTTACTTTAGTGTATTATGAGTCGACATATGTAAACATGTATTTGTTAAATTTTGTTAATGTGATAATAATCCAAAAAGTTGTAAAATATTTTTTATTTATATGTGTTTTATTAATATTTAAATGTAATTTTTGTAACGAAATAACTTTATATGAATTTTCTATGAATGTCATTTTATTATATGAATACGATATTTAGTATTATAAACTTTGTTATTATTTATATAAATTTAATCTCGTTAAACTTATAAAATAGTTGATTGTAGCCCGAACCGGTAGTATTTGATTTTTTATTAACAAACTGCTTAGTTCGTTTTGATATTGTGTTATTAGTTTAATTATATGCTCATCGATAAATTGATAAAATTGTGTAACCTTTTTTAACCTTTTGTAACAAACTTTTGTTACAAACTTTTAAAATAACATTTTTGTTTTAAAATTGAAATTTTTTTTTATTTTTTTATTATTTTTTTAATTTAATTTCAATATATTTTTTTAAATTTTGGGGTTTTTAATTTGATATTTATTTTGATATATTTTTATTAAGTTTTAGTCTTTTTCAATTTTAGTTTGTTTTTATTTTATTTAACTTTACAATGAGTAAGATGTTAATTTCTGTTAATTTTAAAATTCGTTATTAGGTATTTGTCGTCTCATTACGCGGGTACAATTATAGTTATATTTGAAAGGAGATACAAATGACGATATATTCTTGATATATGTTATATTCCATTTTAAATAATATTAAAACTTTTCTCATGTGGGAGCTTTTACACCTGTCTTCTTATAGATCACATTATTCATTTCATTTCATTTCAACTTCCGTATTGAACTTTCTTTACCCATAAACACCTTGTTTTTTTATTTTTATTTCGAGAGATGAATAAATCTATCATTTTTGGCAACATTTGAAATCTCCGTCATGTCTGGTCAGAACACAGGTCACACATGGAGTGGTTGTTGATTGATTTTTTTTTAAAAGATAAGTTATTTTTTAATATTTTTTTAAGTATGTTTTTGATTGAATAAATGATTAATTGTTTAGGGGTCTTGTTAATTTGTTTTGTCTTCGATTATGGTAGTGTGAAGATGGTGGATATGGCGACGGTGGAGATGACAACGGTGGTGTTGATGAGAGTGTTTGTGAATGTATGATGACGTATATCTCGATGCAGCATCACTGGGTTTTTTTTTTGGGTTTGAAGTAAAATAGCAGAAAGGATCTGCGTCGGTGTTACCCTATTGTGAAGCCCTAATTGAGGTATCAAGTTTTTAAGTTTTTTGTTTGATAACATTCTGTTTTTTGATGATGATGTTTCTGTTTGGGTTGTTGATCTCTTGTATGGTTGACTTATGTGTTTTATAAGGTGTTATTTGGATGGCGCTTAATTGTTTATCTGAGTTTGACTAAAATTTTATGTGCGTGAGTGAACTCTGTCTGAGCTTTCGTTTTGACGTTGACTTAATTTTTTGCCATTCAACTTATTTACCTGCTATAACTTTTGAGTATGTAAAATTGTAATCAAGAAGAGGTAAAGTGAGGTTTTTTTGGTAACTAAGGTAGTTTAATTTTTAGTAAAAATGGTTGTTGATTGTTTAAAGTGTGCTTGAGTTACCTTATGTTAACTTATGTTGTTGGCTTTTTTGACTTTAGAAAAACGAATAAGTCATTAATTTCAGATTGTGAAGTTATTAACATGAGCTTAAGAATTAAAATATGCTATAAAACTATAAGCCATTTGCTAAACATTGGAATGTGAAGCCTCGCTTCTACCGTGCCTTTTTAAAATTTTCCCACCATGCTCGCCCAATTCATGGCTTTAAGAAATGGCGAGTGTCCACCGCACTCAATCTGATCTAAGTATAGCATAAGAAAAAACGGTGCCATAAATCCAGAAAATATCAACTAACCTCTAGGGAGCAAAGTGCAATTCCAATCAACAACATTATCACATATGTAGTTGATTATCTGATTGTTTTCTAAGGTAGCTGTTCTAGCAAACATCTTTGTAGGTTTAGTAATAAAGCACAACATGAACAAAAAATAAGGTTAATCTTACACACCAAATAGAAAGAAAAAGAAAGCAATGTCAAAAAGGAAAGACGATTGTTGTATAGCCTCAAGTAACCAATGATAAAAAAGAAGTTTTGAGTAACCATCCCCAACATCATAGGGGTAATCCACTTACAAAAGATGATCCAAATACATGAGAGTACGATTATATCGGATAAACATAAACATTTGAAAACAAAATGAGAAGGCTGTGACAGCTGTGAGGCAGTTTTTACCTACTCAAGCTTGATATAATTAAAATGAATAACATATGTAATTAAACATAAGCCGAAACCCAAATATAGGCTGAACAAACACCCCCTAAAAACAGCCAATACTACTTACAAATATCTAACTGACTTTTGAAAAGTCAAGAAGGAGATAAGAGGAACACCATTAACGTCAAGCAAAACACGTTGATCTTGAATACTAAAATGTTATGTTAACATCATATGTATAATCGGTGGCTGGTTTGGGCGGACATTGTAGAGGTATCATTGAGGGGTCCAAAACCGATAGGTCCAACATTAGGCGACGGGTGATGCACAAGTGGATTTGTCATCCACCCGGAAAGATTAGGTGTCAAATGTGTTGGTGCAGCCACTGTATAAACTCCCATTTCATTGTAAAGGTATCATTGATAAGGCCAAAACCAATAGGTCCAGCAGAAGCCGACGGGTGATGCACAAGTGGATTTGTCATTCACCCAGCAAGATTAGGTGTCAAAGGTGTTGGTGCAGCCACTGTATAAACTCCCATTTCATCTCAAAATACATCAGAAATCATTTCTTATATCAGGTGATACAACAGCAAAGGTTTTAGTATCCTGGTTTTCTTGTGACCAATGAATTCACAGACTCAAATTCGGCATCATGTCTCGATGAAGTCTTGATTCTTAATTCAGTGGATATATCAACCATTTCAAAATCCTTATTCCGACTCCTTTTGACTGAATAAACTTCCATTGCACCTCAAGATACATCAGAAATTTTAGAATCAATATTCTGAATTTCTGTGTCATCTTCAGATGCAAAATTAGTTTTGAGTTCCTCATTTTGGGTCCCTAAGTTCACATACTCGAATACTGAATCACGTCTAGATAAAGAATTAGTACCTCTTAAATCAGAAGTTTTAGGATCCTCATTCTGACTCCTAGATTCGTGTGACTGAATTTTTATGTCATCTCTAGACGAAGATCCTGTCTCGAATCCAGCGATGTGGCAACAGTAGTTTTAAACTTTTAGTAGCCTCATTTTCTTGTGTATTTGCCTTCTCAGGGTGAGATTCTGCATCATGTCTAGATAAAGAATCAATTCTTGAATCGGAGAGTAAAGCAGCAGTTTTAGAATCCTCATTCCGGGTTGCTGACTAAACTTTTGTGTCATCTCCAGATGAACAATCCTTGTTCAAATCAATAAAATAAACCTTTGCAAATAAAATAATATAAATGTCCATAATGTCAAGTCTCCCTAACAGACCACACCAATCAGATAGCTTCTTCCAAATTTCCATTATTTAGAGAAATAGGTGGACATCTTATGTTAACATCATATGAATCGTCAGGGTGGTCTCTGTCAACATCAGGACTGCTCCTTTGCAACAACGCGAATATTGTTATTAGTCAATTCAACATCACCCGCTCTTTCTCTTGTATTTAACATATATGTTATTCTTGGTCACACATCTAATCTCATATAATCATAATCAGAGTCACTTCAGAGAGCTATACTATTGCGTTTGGATCATCGTGTGCGTAATCCACAAATTGGAAAAAGAACAAATGTGCGTTTAGTTCCATAATCATCAAAGCATACCTACAAGCATGTTTTGGCTCAATAAGTTATAGTAGCTTGTGTCATATTGAATCGGGTTTTACATTTCGAAAACCCGGCTAGACCCGTCGGGTTTGGGATGACGTGGGTCAACCCGATTCTCGAGACCCGACTGGATTTTTTTTGGGTTTAAAAGAAATGTAAATGTTACGTTTCTTTGACGGAATTTTATGTTTACATATTATATTTGTTGGTAAATAGTTTATATGTTTAATATAAGGAATTTTTCATGGTTTTTATATATAATTTTGTTAATTATTAAAAAAATGGAAAACAAATATTTTTTTAGAAATCGGGTTGATCTGAGCCGACGTGGGTTGACCCTGACGCGATGACTTTACCGAGTCGATTTAAAAACCGATTTTCAAAACATTAATTTTTTTCCTTCATTAATTATCTAAAGAATTATTACCATATATTATATATATACACAGATAGTGAATCTTATTATTTATTGGACTTGCATGCCATATTGGTTGAAAAGTATAAGAGAGATACGTTGATGGCTTGGCTTTGAACATCTCATTAACATTCTTCCTTAGTTTATCGGATGTTGAATGGATGAAGGACTCATGTACAAATATAGTGCAGTGACAAAAATGGGACACGTGAAAAAGAATACTCATATGAGTAAAAAAGAATGTGTCGTGGCCATGTTAATGAAACATTAGATGTCTATAGTTAAAATCATGTTTTTTAAATCATGTTCAAGATAGTAGTATTCATCTATATAATATTATAGAAAATAATGGAAAAGTGACCCAAATCATTGGTTTTCATTTATGCAAACATTGATAAATGTATATGTCAGCAGCTATATGTAGACTTTGAAGTTTAAGTTAGAAAATTACAGAAGAATGATTGATATGTTTGTTTGAAATAAATAAAAGATATAGCTTGAAAGCTGATCACCTGTGACTCAGCCAAGCAAATTACGTACATAACATAAAAAACAGGAACATTCGCTTATGGTGGACCTTCATAACTTTGTGCATCTTTAAGAAAACTACTTTACAAAAATGGGTAGAAATTTAACACCTCAATGAACTGTCGCAACATCATCAGAAGAAGCACCACAATGAAACGCAAATACACAATTATTGTACAGGAGGTGGTGAGCATTTAGATCAGCAAATTAAAATATGTGATACGTAACTATTTACATAGTCACAAATCTATATGTATTTAGTTACATCCGGAAACTCAGGTTGAGATGGCAACGTATTTGGCTGCTGTTTGTACTTTTGGTCTGCGCATCTACCGCGGGGCCTGTATGATTTACAGGATACAATACTGGAGAAATCTTTTTATGGTCGTATATGTAGGGAACCCAAACTTCAGTAGCAGAAGTTTAAAATTATGCAAACTGTAAGTGGGAAGCCTATACTTCAGTAACATGAAACGAAAGAGCATGGCTGAAGGATGCTTTGACATAACTAAATTTCAGACTACACTAATAGCAGCCAGTTTGTTTTCTTTTAAACGAAGAGTAGCAATTTACCAGCTTACCCACCGAAAAGAATTATCAACTATAAAGTGAGGAACACTTAACTTACCGTTTTGATTAGATTTAAGTCGCTTACTAAAATGCCAGTGACAAAACCACCTGTAAACAGTCATTAGATGTGTCCAAAAATGAACTTTTATAAACAATCATTAAATAACCAATCCCGAATGGCCAAAAAAAGTGCGGCTATTTTTTTAATTTTAAAACACATTAATTCATAGTTATTTTGGGTGTATGTTATTTGTTTACGGATATATAATTGTGTAATTTTTGTATTAAGTACTATAGAGTTGGTTTTATTATTTTATATAAAAAAGGTTGTTATTTTCTAATAACGTTAACTGCGTTTTTTATGTGATGGTGCAAGATGATCGAAGTAGTAGTAGAAGATTTCAGATAATGGTGATCACTTGTAGCTGTTTAGTTAGTTTGATCAGCCGTAGCGAGGTTCGCCATCAACGGGTGCTGCAGATGTTTTGGTAATGCTCCTATTATTTTACTGCATATTGTTAGTCTAAATTTTGTTATAAGTTTTGTTAGTGTAAAAATTTACTTGCAATTTGTTCTTGAATGGTAGTTTACTGAGTAATAAATGTTGATTAGTTTGTTTGTTTCAATAAACTCTTACTAAATGTTTGGTTTAAAATCAGTCTACGTGTGTTTGTTTTAATTCATTTTTTGGCCCTTTGAGTTTGAAAGTTAGTTTGTTTAATTGGTAATTGAGCGGGTGAGTGCTAATTTCACAGAATAAGTGTAAAAAGAGTTAAAAAAACATAAGCTAATGCAAAGTATAGGAATTGATAAAGTGTTTGTAAGATTGAATGAGTAAATATGTTTGTTGAATTCAACACTTGCAGAAGTTTAGTTAGAATACAGGATTGGTCCTCCATTTTGATATGTATTGTTACAGTCGATGTTAACATGAGCAGTCACAAATTCAAGATAACGGAATTATGGAATTGTATGAATAGATGACGAATAGGTGATAAGTTGAATGAAAGAAATATAGAGCAGAAGGTCCTAGCAACTGGTTTGATGAAAAATTCCAATAATATAAATGCAAGGCTAAAAGTTTTTAATAAATGATTATGTTATATATATATATATATATATATATATATATATATATATATATATATATATATATATATATATATATATATATATATATATATATATATATATATATATATATATATATATATATATATATATATATATATATATATATATATATATATATATATATATATAGAGAGAGAGAGAGAGAGAGAGAGAGAGAGAGAGAGAGGTGGGGTAAAATGAGAAGGGTGGTTAAAATTAAAAGTCTAGGAAGGCTTCCTATGCTGCCACGTGTCCACCCTCCACCGAATTTTTAATTTATATAGCCAGGGGTATTTTCATCAATTAATACACTAGGCTATATATACCCGAAACAAACACATTCCATCTCATTCTTGTTTTGTTCTTTTTTTTCTTCGTCTCTTTCTTTCCCTCGACAACGATCACTGTAACAACCCTAACAACCAATCCCCGCCACTTCTCCACCATTAACAACCAATCACCGCCCCTTCTCCAACACTAACCACCACTCACCGCCGCTTCTCCACCATTAATAACCACTCGCCGATAATTGAATAAGATGTCTGTTAGTACAACTATCAATAACAATTGTTCTAAATCAACCGTTGATGATTGTTCTACATCAACGAGTAATAATTGTTCTACATCACGATCTAATTCGATTGCAGCTGATAATGAGGGTAACATGTTAATTTTTCAGTTAATTCAGTAGATTTTTTTTGTTTACATGTTTTTTGTTATATTTTTAGTTTTGTGTATGTTTATAATGTTTAGTTAGGCTTTTGATCGGTTTACATCTGATGTTTAGGCGTTGTTATGATTTTTATAGATTTCTGATAATTGATGCATATAGTTAAACAAATTGATGCAGTAGATGTCTCAGACATGATTATTTTAGTTTAGGTTTTCATGAGGTTACTACTATAGGTTTATAGAGTTTTCTTAGGCTTCGTGAAATTTTGGTTGATTTAAAACACTGTTCAACTCTAGGCTTAATGACGTTTTTGATGATATAAAGTAGTGAGGTTAGAACTACTATAGGTTTAATGACGTTTGAACTTAAATCATGAAGTTTTTGATGATTATTTGAGTGGAGGATTCTGATTTGTGTAACTTGATGATTCTGTTATAGTGAATTAGTGGACCGGTATAATGACGTTTGACCTAATGTTTTTAGATTTACTTTTGATAGTAGCTTAGGTGTTGAGCAGGATTTAGTAGAATTGTAATTTTTGAACTGAATACTAGAATGCAGATGAGAGCTTCATAATGATGTTTTTGTCAATAGGAGATTGAATAGTAGATTTAAGAGTATACTACTGATAACAAATTTTCTTACCCGCATATACGTAGGAATAAGGATATTGGAGCCATTGCTTCAATTTAAGATGTTAGTAGATGAAATTCAGCTTATTAGTAGTTGAGATATTGGAGGTGATCTATTTTTAGTTAAATCGGATTTTGGAGCTTATCGAGTACCCTATTGTTAAGTCTAAAGTTAACCCCATTGCACCTAGTTGAGAAGTATTCCTGCTGTTAGTGTTCATCTTTAGTAATATTGCTTGATTTTCATATCTCTGGTTAGATAGTGATTTCTGTGTGATTACTTTCTTGCTGTGTCATTATTATTGTTGAATCTTGAAATTTTTGTGCGAGTAATTATAGAGCATAAAAACTACTAGGATTGCTTATTGATAATTCCAAACAGCACAAAAAAATACGCAACTAATAATACAGTTCACACAAAAAAAACTTTTAAGAGAATGGGTGGGCGGCAGGTTATTGGTCAACTGAGTAATTCCAATGTTTAGCTATTCAGCTTATGTTGGTAGAATAAGCTAAAAAAACATTGGTAAATAAGCTCTTAGCATTTGCTCTCCCAGATAAGCCACACAAAAACATTGGAACTGTAAGACTGAAAAGGGTTTTTTGATTTATGAATGATGTGGATGTGTTCAGCCTGTTGATCATAAACTTGATTATTTCGCCATTTTTGGTTTGTAAGTTGCTTTTTTAGATGTTGTGATTTTTTTTATTATGAAATGCTGATGAATAAGTTAGGATTGTGATTGAATTGGTGACTAGACAATTGACTAAAATCTAAGTTTTCCCTTTTTCTTTGTTGAGTGACATGCGAAAAAATGTCAAATAGGGGCACGATACTTTGTTTTTAATGATGTGCCATTTTACCTGCGTGAAATGTTACCTGGTAAAAAGCTGAAAGTTAAATTATGAAAGGGGTGTTTGGTTTGGCTAATTTTGGGGTTTATGGGCTTATGGGAATTTATGTCTATTTGCTTATTCATTTATAAAACGTGTGATGATAATGTTGGATCTAATTCATTTATAAAACTTGTGATGTTAAATATTTAAGTAAAAGGGTAATTTTAAGTTCAGTTAAAAATATATAATTAGCAATTCCATAGCTCCTTATCAGAATCTGCTAGATAAGCAGAAGTAGTTTGGATGACACGATTCTGGTTCTGCTTAAAAATATGAAGAAAAGAAGAAAAAATAAGCAATCCTAAACACCCCTTAAGATTTGCTTATTTTGTTAGTAAAATGCAATAATACTTAGAGCTTGCAGCGTGCTTGCAGCTGGCTTGCAGCAGGCTTGCAGCGGACTTGCAGTGGGCTTGCAGCGAGCTTGTAGTGGGCTTGCAGAGAGCTTGCAGCGGGCTTGCAGCGGGCTTGCAGCGAGCTTGCAGCGGGCTTGCAGCGGGCTTAATAGTTGATGATATAAGCCACTGTTCCAAAAAAGTTTCCAACGGGCTTTATAGTTGTTGATTATGTGTAGGTTACGTTTAGGCTAAATTATGTTATGTGTAGAAGTTTATACCGTGATGCACTTAATTTATATCATTGATGCATTAACTATTCATTTTGTTTTTAAACATACAGATTTTGAGATTGTTCATGTCAAGGATCATGTTGGCTATTATACTTGTGATGATGATGGAAACAGGATGTGGTTTCCAGATAAAGATATTGGCGCTGTACCTTTAGAAGGTGCTAAGTTTGTGTCTTTTGATTAAGCTTATGATTTCTATAAGGATTATGGTAAAAGGGCCGGTTTTGATGTTAGAAAGGGTGGGCATTATAAACCTTAAGATGGTGAACCACCAAGCTTGAAGTGGTTTGTATGTTCAAAAGAAGGTATCAATCCTGAACCTAAAGAGGCTGCTAATAAGCCTAAGGAGGTTATATCTGACGCTAGTGACTTTACTACGGATGAGAATGTTGAAGTAAAGCATACAAGGAATCGAGGCTCTAGTAGATGTGGTTGTTTGGCTAAAATTCGTATTAAGAAGATTCCAGGAGGTCTTTATAGAGTGTACACTTTTATAGAAGGACACAACCATCCTCTGGTAGCCGAAAAGGATATGATATTCATGAAGAGTTCTCAGGAATCGGGATTCACAAAGCAACATTTTCTGTTTCAGGCTTCTAATGCTAATTTTGGTCCTTCTACGGGGTTTAAATTGTTGAAATAGTTGTGTGGTGGTTTCGATCGAATTGGATCTACAGTGGTTGACTGTAAGAATTTGAAGAAGAAAGTGAACTTGTTTCTTCGTGATCGTGATGCACATATGGCCGTTGAGAAACTTTTGAGCAAAAAGTTGCATTCGCCAGGATTCTATGTTGAATACAAAACAGGTAATGCAGTTCATTTTTGTGTTTTGATGCAGTTCATACAACATTTTATTTTCTATTAGTTTCTTATTTAATTTTTTTTTAGGTGTTGACGATAAATTGGTTGGTCTTTTTTGGGCTGATGAGCAAGCAATTAAGGACTATGGTGTTTTCGGTGATATCGTCTCATTTGATGCTACTTTTCGTTCTAACAAGTATATTCTATCTTAATTCTCTATCAAAAAATTTAATCGTGTTTTACAGCTTTATTTAGTATTTTAGTTTATTTCTTTGTATATTAAAATGTAGGTACAAGATGATGTTCGTCCCTTTTACCGGCATTAATCATCACAACCGCTGTATAACCTTCGCTGCGGGTTTACTATCTAATGAATCGGTTGGTGCTTACCAATGGCTACTTGAACAATTCAAAAAGGCGTTTGGTACAGATCCACAAGTTGTAATTACCGATCAGGACCCGTCTATAAAGATCGTAGTACCAGAATACTTCCCAAATACTATACATCGTTTTTGTATGTGGCATAGCATGCAAAAGTTGGTTACAAAGGTATGTTCTCACTTGTCTGTTGTAAAACATTACTGTCCTAGTTTACCTTTTTTTGGCTTTGTTTCTCGTGCACGTTTTAAGCGACTCAGTGATCAACATGGAAAATTGTTTTGGTTTCTTAAAGTATCTATTACTGTTTATTTGTTTTTTTCAAATTAATGCACTATCTATACACTGTGATGCAGTATTTTTTAAAGTCATGTTTTTAGAGCTAGAGTTGTTTGGAAATTTTTTATATTAATGCACTATATTTATACTTTAATGCAGTAGTTTTATAAATTTATGAATTTTCAGGTGGGGACTTCAATCTGCAAAAACACAAATTTCAAACGGCGTATATGTGATATAGTTTGGACCGATCAGATTTTGCCTTTTGAATTTGAAGCAGAGTGGGAACGTATGATTGAGGATTTCCAACTTGGTGATAACAAATGGTTACAAGATATGTTTGACCTACGGGAAAGCTGGATCCCGGCATACTTGCGTGATGTGTGTAACACCCCCAAATTTATACAACTCAATACAGCGGAAGACTAGTTGGTGTTACGGGATAGCACATTACTCACATCATAGACAACGCATAAAAATCGCGTCGTTTATTAATAAAGCATTTCCATTCATAAATATCAAAGTTACATAGGTCCCAAGTCATAATCATTTCATACAATTTTACAAAAGATTTGAATGGAAATTGTTATTTAAGTGCAGGCCATGAATTCTTTGTCGTCTTCCCGAGAATTACCTTCAAGTACCTGAGATAAAACATGTTAAAAGAAAAGGTCAGCGATAACGCCGAGTGAATTCATAGAGTTTAATAAAATCCATTAATATAATATCAGTATAAAATTATTACTGAAAATCATTTTGTACAAATCATTTTAATAGGCCATAAAATAGCCAAAGTCATTTTATACAAATCTTCATCAAAATCATAATATAGGCATTTGCCTTAAAAATCATTATACGAGCCACTGTCGTAAAAACATCATACAATATGTCTTATGACGTTGTATGAAAATAAAAACCGTTATATGAATATGGTTATGAAAACCAAAACACGAAAATAATATTAATAGTATGACCCTGTATTGCTAGTCAGGCAATACATCGTAATTCGGTGCGTCTATTAGTATTTCGTTAATTGGATTATTATAAGCCGCATGACTGATGAGATGGCATTTATACATGATCTCATCGTTCTTTTCGAGCTTTAAATGCTTAAAAATGTCATAAAATACCATATATACGCTTGTGTTTGTTTACTTGTGTATTTTAGGTATGGATATCGTGAAAAAGACAAAAGATCACAAGTTACAAGGAAAAACGGACACGAGAAACGAAGCCGTACAAAGAACCGGGCCCTAATCATGGAATTCTCAACAAATACCTTTGAAGACTTAAAGACAAACAAGATTGATCCTCATTTATTGAAGAAATGACACTTAAAACCCTTGTATATTAATAATTACAAGTTTGGTCCCTTAAGTTTGTCAAAATTACACAAATGGTCCTTCAACTTTGAAGAAATGGCAAGATTGGTCCCTCAACAATTCCAAATTGTCAGTTATGGTCCCTCATCAAGCCAAAGATACATTGAAGACCTTTGAAGATCAAGAATGTCCAAGATCGGCCCTTGAAATATGCAAAAGTGTAAAAAATAACCCTTGATAACCTTTTTCCAAAGTTTGTGCCAAAACTGCCAAGTGGTGAAAGTTATTAACAAAGGAAATACGTTTTTGTGGCTGAATTGCTTGATATACCAAAAATCCCAAAACACAAGGGCTAAATGTGTGCATTTGAAACATTCAAACAAGAAATGCGCCAAACAACTCCACTTCCCCCAAAAACGGATCAAAAGGTGTTACTGTTCACCTTTTCACCCCCATAAATTACTCACTTAAAACAAAGGGTAAATCCCAATTACCCTGGCACATGTGTGATTCACACATGCAGAAACACATCCCACACACAAAACCCTCAACCCCATTACCCAAAGGACCCCACCATTCAACACGTCACCCAATCAAAATGCAACTTACTCTCCAAGCAATCTGACGTGTCCAAATCAACAGCCAAGGTTCCTTGCTTCACCCCAAAGCTATTATAAACGGTTTGGATCACTTTGGACAGCTCATCAACAACAAACGCACTCAAGGACTCAAGGGCATTTTAGAGAAATCACATCTAGGGTTTATGAATAGTGTAGCCAGGCATTTACCTATAAAAGGAGACCTCAACATGTGAGAGTCCCTTTGTTCCAGATTTTAGCTTTAAATCTTTGTAATTCCTTTTTATGAAATAAAGTTTGAATTTCTTAAAATTTTGAGTTCTAATATGTTATTTATAAAAGTTTGGTGTTTGATAAGCTAAAATCTGAGTTCCATTATCTTGTTTGAATGTTTTTGAGGCAAGGTTTTAAGTGATAAAGCTTGTGCATCTAAAATCAGAAAGTTGGCATTATTTTGATCTCACCTTGTGGTTTGTTCTTCTTAGCAGCTTGGAAGCTGGTACTTGTTCTGCTAGTACCTAAGCTCAAACAATCCAGGGCCTGGATGTAGGTCTTGGAGGTTTGCATCCTTCTCCCTTTTCATTTTCTCTTTTATTTTTCTGAATTTGGTGATTATTGCATGTTTATGCTTGAATCTGTGGTATTGTGGTTGATTATTGTTGATTTGGCTTGGTTTGATGTTATTGAGGTGTTATTAATCTGATTTGTGGGTAAAATCTGCATGAGCCTTTGAAAAATTGTGAAAACAAGTTTTAAAAGGGTGTTTGGGTTTACTACATAAGTTAGGATTGTGGTTTGTTAAGTGCTTGTTTTGTGTAAGCAAGTGTTGGTACCCGCTTGTTAGGTGTATTTGTTCATCTGTTTGCATGTTTTGTGGGTTTGATCACATAGATTCATTCTTTGGCTATAAAATCTTCAAAACTTGGTAAAATTGGCTAGGATTTTGAGGACACCTAGATCTAGGCTTAGGCTAGGGCTAACAAGTGCTAAATCTGAGTTAATCACACCAGGGAAGAAGGATTTGAGGCTTGAAATTGGATCAAGTGTCAAGTAGTTCAGCAAAACTTGTCTGCATATTGTTCATTGTTCATCAGAAACATTTTTTGCTTTGATCTTGTTGATTTCTTTGATTCAGTGTTTGATTCTTATTGCTTTGTGTTTGTTCTTAGTTTATATAGCTTGTGTATGCATCCTGTTAAGTTTGGTTGGCTTATTGTGGCTAAATCTGCTTATTAAGTGCTTAACTGCTTATTTCCATATCTGGTGCATATCTGGTAACTGTTTGGCTTATTGTGGCTTATTGTGTGAACCAATTTGTGATTTTCTTGTTGCTATTGACTCCTTGTGATTCACTGATCACAAGGGTGCCTTTGTTTCCAATTGAATCAAACTAGAACTCTCAAATAAGCTTGGTCAAATAGTCAAAGCAGTGGGAACTCCTTTCCCCTGCTAGTTACCACTGATAGTGTAAACTTGGGTTCAGCTTATCAATAAGCTATAATAGCTTATTCCAACCTGCAACAACTTTGTTTTTGTAATAGGTGCTCATATTTTGACCCATTTGTTCATACTGGAGCATTTGGGTGGTTGACTTTAGGGTTTGACTAGAAAACCAACTCCTTTGACTTTTACATAAGTTCATTTGTGCTTATTCTGGCTTATTGGTTGTGCTTATGGGATTTTTGTTGATTGATTTTGCTTATTGAGTCCATTTGAAAGCTTTTGCAAGTTGAATCAAGTCCTGAGGTGCCCTAAATCTCTAAAACGACTATTTTGTCTTTTAGTGAAATTTTTCTTTGCCTATTTCTGGCTTATTGAGTGAGCTTTTTCAAAAATTCTTTTTACAGATCTCATAAGCATCCCAAAAGAAGGTTGTGTGTCAAATTATAGCTTATGGCATTAACTTATGGCTTAATGGGCTGAAAAGCCCAATAAGAATAAGCTGAGTGTTAAATAAGCTGTGATAAGCTCATTTTCAGCTTTTGGGCCTTTAGAGTTTTGTTCTTCGAATTGAATTTTAAGTCAGATAGGGCTTTTCCAAGTCAATTGGGCCAAGTTTGATTTTTTGGGCCCAAAAGCCCAATTTGGTTGACTGTTTTTGGTTTTGGCCCATTTGAGGGCCCGATAGGGGTATTTTGGTAATTTCACTTTGATTTTCTGATTATTTAGGTTAAAATAAACTAGTTTGCAAGTTTTTAGAATTTTTTATAATTTTTGGATTTTTTAAAATTATTTTATTATTATTTTATTATTATTTTTAAAATTTCACTTTTTCCAACTTTTTACATTTTTCTTAGGTTTAAAACATTAAAATAGGAATTTAGCAACTTTCAGAATAATTTTATCTCTTTTAGATTAATTTTTATAATTATTTTAAATTTTAATAATTTTTAAATCATTTTAAATAGTTTTTATTAGTTTTAAAATTTCTAAAAATAGTTTTTAATCTTTTTAGGTTATTTTAGAGGTTTACCAATTGAAAAATCTTTATTTGGGCTTTTTGATAATTTATTTTATTTTTAGGGCTTTAATTAGCATTTAAAAATTGAATATTTAATTATTTAAAAGGTTTGAAAAAGTTTTGATCATTGGTAAACTCTTAGTTTATTTAATTTGATTTTTGGTGAATTTTTGGTAATTTTTAGAATTTATTTTTATTTTTGTGGTTTTTAAAGTTCTACGTCTTAACTTTCTAGTAGTGTTTATTTTTATTTTTTCGTCTTCGTCATCTTCTTTTCTCATCCCCTTCTAAACCAATCATTAATCACAAACATTTAACAAATTTCTTACACACATATACCTCCTTGGGAAACGAACTTTGAATTCATAAGGGTCATTAGTGCTTGATTTTCCTAAATCATCACTCGATACTTTCCCTATTTACCCTCTTTTCCTAAAGTGTGGTAAAACTCTACAATCAATTTTGGCGCCGCTGCCGGGGAGGTGTGTCGTGATTAATTTGCATTGTTGTTTTTAATATTAACCATATATAGTATTTGTATTAGTAGAACTCTACTAATACGTATTATCGGTTTTCTTGGTTTTTCTTGTACAAATATTATTACTATATTGTATTAAGTATCACAATAAAATTACAATATCTCCAAAAGTGTGAAAACACAACCTTAATTGGGATTTCATCACTCAATTATTGTATTCGAATCTCAAACAAAAAGAAAAAGGCAAAAATAGATAAATACTTTCGTGAAGCTCGATTTGAAAGATACAAACTATAAGGTGGGTATAAGGCGGGTATTATAAAATATACCCTAAGGAAAAAGGCTCTTAAGTGCTTCGCGCCGCCTCGTTTCCCCGCTTGCTTGTGAGTATTTTGAGATTGAAGGCCAATCGAGGGTTTTGCCGCCCAAAGTATTATTACGTATAGTATATTTGCTTGGTTTCTTTGTGATTAAAACCTCTTGAACAATTTGGTTTTCACCAAAGTTCTAAAGTCATTCGAAGGCGTTCACTCCACGTGATCATTTTCATTCCTTTGAGGCTTCTTTAATCAAGAGTTTGATTCGAGGAGAGATTTTGTAGATTGTTGTCTACAAAGATACACCAAAATCCAAAAAATTAAATATCATCAAAAACACAAAAAAAAAAAAAATTGAAAATTCACAAAACACCCAAAAGAATCTTCTTTGCTCACCTCCCATTCTTCGTGAAGTTTATGATCACTCGTAATCAAGCAAAACGAGCTTGTAAACGTCTTCAAAAGCAAGCCAATCAAGAGACGTTGATTGTTGAAGAACCTCCAATTGTTGAACCTATTGTAGAACAAGAAGTCGTCATGGCTAATCGTACTATGATGGAGTCGCTACAAGCACCCACCAAGGGTTTTGGAGAGGCTATTGTGATTCCCGCCATCCTTGCGGAGAATTTCGAGATTAAGACGGGTTTAATGTCGATGTTGCAAGCAAATAAGTTTAGAGGCCACGAGAAAGACAACCCGCATTACCATATTAGGAATTTTAACCGTCTCACCGCCACTAGCAAGTTTAAGGATGTTCCACATGACGCCATTAAGATGATGTTGTTTCCATACTCGTTAGATGGACCCGCAAAAATTTGGCTTGAGAAAGAACCGCCAAATTCAATTTTGACATGGGCCGATCTCGTCTCTAAGTTTGTAAACAAATTTTTTCCACCATCTAAAACAACACACTTGAAAAATGAGATTTCACGATTTGTGCAAAGAAATAATGAAAGTTTTTCAATGGCATGGGAACGATTTAAAGAAATGTTACATGAATGTCCACACCATGATTTTACGGAATTGCATCAAGTTGATACTTTTTATAATGGGCTTAATGATCATGAACGAGATTATTTGAATGCCGCCGCGGGTGGTAATTTTTTGTGCAAGACGACAAATGAGGCTTTACAAATCATCGAGAATAGATCTAAGGTTTATAACCCTCGTAACACACCGAGTGTTGCCAATATGGGTTCGTCATCTTCGTCACAATCGTCTCGTAGCATTAACGCCTTACATGATGAAGCTAATGAGGAAAATCGGTTTTTTGATAGATTTGCTAATCTTATGTCCCATTGGAAGGCTCAAGAAGCTTCCAATTCCGCTTCGGTTAAAGCGGTTGCTAAGAGTTGTTTATCTTGTGGTGGAACTCATGATCTTTCCGAGTGCATTACCGCGGACGGTAACACTTCGAGTGCTTATGTAGCAACGGGAACTTACAACCAAAACGGCCAAGGTTCCCGCTCAAATCAAGCTCCACCAAATCAAAATGTTAACAATTATCGAAACAACAACCAAGGTAATTACCAAGGCAATTCACGCAATTACAACAAAGGGAATTATCAAAATGGGAATGGACAAATTTCTAATCAAAACCAAAACCGTGATTTTCAAAACACTACACAAGGTTTTCAAAATGCTCACACTAAAAATTTGCAAGGAGAATTTTTGGATTATGCAAAAGCAAATGATGCTAAATTTGATAACATGCAACGTGAGATGATTAGCTTAAGATCCGAGTTGAAAAACGAGCTAAAAAATGAACTTGCTAATGAACTTAAAACTCATGCAAACAAAATGGAAGGAAATGTCCAACGTCTACAACAAAATCAACAAAAGATAGAATTAGGACAACATGAGATTAAGCAAGAGTTATTAAAAGCGGATGATAGGCAATCAAAATTTGAGGACCGAATGGCTAAGATGTTTGAAGCAATCATGTGTAAACCCTCTTCCTCGGGTGGTCTTCCTAGTGATACCATTGCAAACCCGAAGGGAGAAATGAAGGTTATTACTACACGAAGTGGTAAAACTTTCAAGGAACCAATCTCTCGTCCAAGTACTTCTACGGAGAAGGAAATCGAGAAAGAACCCGAGGTGATGGTCGAAAAGGAGCACATTACAATCCCACGAAGTACCGCTCATACCACACCTACGGTTGAACCAATACCAATTGTGGAACCCGAGTTTCCAAGGCCGTTGCCTAATGTCCAACCCACACCACCTTTACCCTACCTTTCGAGACGAAACAAAGAGAAATTGCAAGAACGTAACAAACAACAAATCGAGCTTTTTATAAAAATGTTTCAACAAGTGCATTTTGATGTGAGTTTAGCCGACGCGTTGTTATATATGCCTCGTTTCGCTTCCACTTTTAAAAGTATGATGAGCGATAAGGAAAAGCTTTCAAAGCTTGCTAATCGTTCTTCGGTTTATCTTAACCGCATACCGGAAAAAGTTGGTGATCCCGGAAAGTTTCTCATTCCTTGTGACATACAAGATATGAAAGAATGCCTCGCCTTGGCCGATCTTGGTGCGAGCATTAATTTAATGCCATTTTCCATTTGGAAATCGCTTTCGCTTCCGGCTCTCATTCCTTCGAACATGTCCATCGAGATGGCCGATCATTCTACGATTATGGCATGTGGAGTAGCCGAAGATGTTTTCGTGAAAGTGGGGAAGTTCTACTATCCCGTTGATTTTATAGTAGTTGACATCCCCGCGGATCCTCAAGTTCCTCTAATTTTAGGTCGTTCATTTTTAGACACTTCGAGATCGCTTATCGATGTTCATGCAAGAACTATCACTTTGAGATTCAACGAAGAGGAACTTGTTATAAACACTACTCAAAACTCGAAACCTTCTCATGTTTATGCAATCGCTACCATCAATCACATTGACATCGTTGATGTGGTTTGCGACGAGTTTTCACAAGAAGTGTTAGGTTTTTCCGATAACTCGTCAAGTGGCAATCCCACTATTTTGGATCCGATTCTTGCTAATTCCACACCAAATCTCACTCCATTCCAAGGAGGCGATCTCACTTCAAAAGAAATCGACAATGAAGATGAGGTGTTAATTAGTGATGATACTTCTATTCCACCATTTCTTTCGCCGATGGAAGTTATGAGTGTTGAACCAAAATCTTTAATCGAGGAACCACCTATCCTTGAATTGAAAGATCTTCCTTCTCACCTTGAATACACATTCTTGGAAGGTGATGACAAGTTGCCGGTTATTATTGCAAAAGGTCTTGCTAATAATGAAAAAACCGAGCTCTTGAAAGTTCTTAAGGCTCATAAAGGGGCAATTGCGTGGAAAATATCCGACATTAAGGGTATTGACCCAAAATTTTGTACTCACAAGATTTTAATGGAGGAAGACTACAAACCCGCAATTCAAAGTCAAAAAAGGGTGAATCCCAAAATTCACGATATCATTAAAAAGGAGGTCCTTAAACTCCTTGACGCGGGAATGATTTATCCTATATCCGATAGCCCATGGGTGAGCCCAATCCATTGTGTCCCTAAAAAGGGAGGAATGACCGTTGTGCCTAATGAAAACAACGAGTTAATTCCCACTCGTGTTGTGACCGGTTGGAGGGTGTCTATTGACTACCGAAAGTTAAATGACGCCACTCGTAAAGACCACTTTCCTTTGCCCTTCATGGATCAAATGTTGGAGCGACTTGCGGAAATGAATTCTATTGCTTTTTAGATGGTTTTTCCGGTTACTTTCAAATCCCTATCGACCCTCGTGATCAAGAGAAGACTACTTTTACGTGTCCTTATGGAACGTTCGCTTATCGTAGGATGCCTTTCGGACTTTGTAATGCACCCGGTACGTTTCAACGGTGTATGATGGTGATTTTTCATGATATGATCGAGAAGTCGATGGAAGTGTTTATGGATGACTTCTCGGTGTTTGGTAATTCGTTCACGTCATGTTTATCTAATCTCGAGCAAATGTTAAAACGTTGTGAAGAAACCAATCTTGTGCTTAATTGGGAAAAATGTCATTTCATGTGTAAACAAGGAATCGTCTTAGGACATAAGGTGTCGAAGGCGGGGATTGAGGTCGATAAAGCTAAGGTAGACGTCATCGCCAAGTTACCTCATCCCAAAACCGTTAAGGGAGTTAGGAGTTTCCTAGGCCACGCGGGCTTTTATCGACGTTTCATCAAGGACTTTTCGAAAATCTCTCGACCTATGACACACCTTCTTGAGAAGGATGCTCCTTTTAACTTCAATGAGGATTGTGTTAAGGCTTTCGAAACTCTCAAAAGGAAACTTACCGAAGCTCCCATTCTTGTTGCTCCTAATTGGGAATTACCCTTTGAAATCATGTGCGATGCAAGTGATTATGCTATAGGGGCCGTCTTAGGGCAACGTTATGACAAGCATTTCCGTCCTATCCATTATGCTAGTAAGACGATGACCGAGGCTCAATTAAAGTACACCACAACGGAAAAGGAATTCCTTGCCGTGGTCTATGCTTTTGAGAAATTCCGACCTTATCTCGTCTTGACTAAAAGCATCGTGTATACCGACCATTCGGCTATCAAGTATCTCTTAGCTAAGCAAGATGCTAAGCCGAGATTTCTTCGTTGGATGCTCCTCCTCCAAGAATTTGATGTCACCGTGCTTGACAAAAAAGGAGCCGAGAATCTAGCAGCCGATCATCTCTCTCGTCTAGAAGATCCTCACAAAGATGTTTTCGAGAACAAGAAAATTACCGAAACATTTCCTCTTGAGACTCTCGGTGTAGTGAATTCTAAAGACACCACCCCATGGTTTGCCGACATTGCAAATTACCATGCGGGCAATTTCATAATCAAGGGTATGACGACTCAACAAAAACGAAAATTCTTTCGTGACGTCAAGTTATATTTTTGGGACGACCCTTATCTCTTTCGAGTTTGTGCGGATCAACTCATTCGACGTTGTGTTTTTGGTGCCAAAGCTTCTAATATCCTTAGAGCTTGTCACGAGGGACCCACGGGTGGTCACCACGGTGCTAATCTCACGGCTAAGAAAGTGTTCGATGCCAGTTTCTTTTGGCCTTCTATCTATCGTGATGCACACGCGCTTGTAAAGTCGTGTGATTTGTGCCAACATCAAGGAAAATCGTCTCAACGTGATGAAATGCCGCAAAACATAATTCAAGTGTGTGAGATTTTCGACATATGGGGAATAGACTTTATGGGGCCGTTCCCATCGTCTCATGGCAACAAATATATCCTCGTCGTAGTGGACTACCTTTCTAAGTGGGTGGAAGCTAAGGCTTTACCTACTAATGATGCTCGTGTGGTAGTGAAGTTTTTGAAGTAACTATTCTCTCGGTTCGGAACCCCTCGTGTTATTATAAGCGATCGTGGAACCCATTTTTGTAATGACCAATTCGAAAAGGTTCTAAAGAAATATTGAGTTACTCATCGTCTTTCTACGGCTTATCACCCGCAAACGAGTGGGCAAGTCGAGGTTTCGAACCGAGCTTTGAAGAGGATTTTAGAGAGGTCAATTGGAGAAAACCGTGCTTCATGGTCCGACAAACTCGATGACGCTTTATGGGCCTTTAGGACCGCTTATAAGACACCTATCGGTTGCACTCCTTATAAGTTAGTCTATGGGAAGAATTGTCATTTGCCCATTGAGTTGGAGCACAAGGCATATTGGGCCCTTAAGCATGCAAACTTTGACTTGAAGACCGCGGGAGATCACCAGAAAATACAATTGAATGAATTGGATGAATTAAGAGATAATGCTTATGAAAATTCATTAATTTTTAAAGAAAAGACTAAAAAGTTTCATGATTCAAAGATTAAAAACCGGGTTTTTAACGTTGGTGATCAAGTGTTGCTTTTTAACTCTCGTCTTAAGATATTTTCCGGGAAATTGAAATCTCGTTGGTCGGGTCCGTTCACCATTACACAAGTGTTTCCGTATGGGACCATTGAGCTAGCTCAAGATGATGGTCCTAATTTCAAGGTGAATGGACATAGGCTTAAGCACTACTTTGGTGGGGAAATTCCTTCAATGGTTGCCCTCGACCAAGTCACCTTCCCCAATGATAATTAGCATTGAGGGGATCGAGTCGAGCTCATGACTCGGTAATCAAAAACGAGGTGCCGCGTGGGGGAAATCCCATGCTTATCTTTTATGCTAACTATTCACTAATAAGGGGACTTGTACCCTTTCAACTCGTTGTCTCGTGGTTGTTTGTGATTGTGTTATCTAGATCATCATCATCATCTACAATTGAAGACTCTCGTGTTCGTTTACATGAGCCTCTATCGTTCGTTTGAAGAAGTTTTTCACGAATCCATGACATATCCTTTATTGTTCTAACAATTATCTTTTAGCATACTTAATAAACGGCTTTAGATATATTGTTGATCACCCTTTCCATGCTAGATCCTAAGCATTCGACTCTTTGTCTCTAGTATGGGGGTGCTCCACCTTTAGACTCGAAACATTGAGGACAATGTTTACTTTTAGTATGGGGGGTGAATAGGTACTTGCTTTGCTACGCCCTCACGCTTTCTAACTTTCAATGTTTTGTTTTGCTAATAAGGCTAAAAATGGCCAAATTTTAAAATTTTTTCTTAGTTTTCATAAGTGTTTTTAAGACACGAATGTATATTTTCTGATGGGTAGAATAAGAGTTAATTTTTGACTTGATGGGCATTTGGATCCATTTACATTCCTTAACCCGCTCAATTCAAGTTTTGCTAGACTTTTATATAGGGAGCTTTAAAACGCGAAAGTCTTAATTCATTCGGGTTAAGAACAAGAACTTTTCGCAAGTTCCTATAATTGATCCTAGAAAGTCACTTATCAAGGGAACTATAAAACGCATTCTCTAAACTTGAAAAAGTCCAAGAAAGTGCAAGATCCTATAGGTGGCTTGAAAACCCAAAACTTTGATTTGATATAGTCTTAATGAAAGCTAATCCAAATTTGGCTTAATTTTGACTTGCATGGCTAAGTATTCACGAGTCTCTTTAATTAGAGGTCTTTATATAGTGAAGAACGAGAAATGATAGAGTTAGACAAGTGATCATGCTAAACGTAGAACATGAAAGTGTTCTTTCAAAAACTCATATGTTTTTAATTGTGGCTTTTTCTTCCCATAAGATCAATGCATTAGGAATAAATCATAATTGCAATAAGTAAGGTCGTACGATTTGAAAGGTTACTTAGCCTCTAGCGCAAGATCATTTAAAAGTTGCTCGGGGTTGAATAGAGTTCATAGCCAAGGCATAACTTATTGAAGCGGGACACGAAGATTGGCGATTATCCAAAAAGGCCCTAACAAGGCATGAGGAGCTCTATTTTTGCTAAAGATCCAAAGATGATGTGAAGTATCATTATTCCTAAATCAATATGAAGGATCGAGACACACAACGAAAAGCAATTACTCCCCTAAAGATCATGGAGAAAGTCTATCCAAAAAGACCCTAACAAGGTATGAGGATAAATATATCCAAGTCCGAAAAGGAGGCGGATCGTTGTATATCAAAATCCAAAGTAAAGATTGAAGAAAAATGATGAAGTCGTGGTCCAATATGAAGAATCTCTCAAAAACGTCAAGTGAAGAAATTCCAAATATATGAAGAGAAGACCATAATTTCGAGAACGTCTTCCCAAGATTTGAAGTCTGAAGTACATGCCAAATATCGGTCCGAGAAAAATCTCAAATCGTGAAACGAGTTATGCCAAGATATGAACTTAAGGAGATACACGAGAAGCCGTTTTAAAAGATTTTGTCCTTCGGCTAACTATTGATCAAATCGTGCTACTTTGCTTTCGGACTAATAACTACTCAAATAAGTCCATATGAATCACTTGTGATCCATGACAAATAGATAAAAAAATGCTAGTAACCCATTTCCTTTTATAATAACTAGGATTGCGGGGAGAAAAAGTATTACACAATTTGGACGTATGAGTAGTGTTAGCATTGTGACTTGTACCAACAATGATCTTGTTTTTGCACTTAGCATGGAATGTATGACAATCAAGGATGACGAAGTTTACTCTAAGGGACATTTACTTGTTTCTATTCTTTGACCCTAAAAGTCACTTTTTGTGATGAAAATCATACATTATGTCTTTACACATCTTCGTAGTATGTTGCAAGTCTTTTACTCTTCAATAAAGGTTAATAAAATTGAAATTTGGTGATGCTTAGATACTTTATTCTAGCATTGCGTGAGGGCACGACAATGGCTTAGTATGGGGGAGTGATGAGATGGCATTTATACATGATCTCATCGTTCTTTTCGGGCTTTAAATGCATAAAAATGTCATAAAATACCATATATATGCTTGTGTTTGTTTACTTGTGTATTTTAGGTATGGATATCGTGAAAAAGACAAAAGATCACAAGTTACAAGGAAAAACGAACACGAGAAACGAAGCCGTACAAAGAACCGGGCCCTAATCATGGAGTTCTCAACAAATACCCTTGAAGACTTAAAGACAAACAAGATTGATCCTCATTTATTGAAGAAATGACACTTAAAAACCTTGTATATTAATAATTACAAGTTTGGTCCCTTAAGTTTGTCAAAATTACACAAATGGTCCTTCAACTTTGAAGAAATGGCAAGATTGGTCCCTCAACAATTCCAAATTGTCAATTATGGTCCCTCATCAAGCCAAAGATACATTGAAGACCTTTGAAGATCAAGAATGTCCAAGATCAGCCCTTGAAATATGCAAAAGTGTCAAAAATAACCCTTGATAACCTTTTTCCAAAGTTTGTGCCAAAACTGCCAAATGGTGAAAGTTATTAACAAAGGAAATACGTTTTTGTGGCTGAATTGCTTGATATACCAAAAATCCCAAAACACAAGGGCTAAATGTGTGCATTTGAAACATTCAAACAAGAAATGCGCCAAACAACTCCACTTCCCCCAAAAACGGATCAAAAGGTGTTACTGTTCACCTTTTCACCCCCAGAAATTACTCACTTAAAACAAAGGGTAAATCCCAATTACCCTGGCACATGTGTGATTCACACATGCAGAAACACATCCCACACACAAAACCCTCAACCCCATTACCCAAAGGACCCCACCATTCAACACGTCACCCAATCAAAATGCAACTTACTCTCCAAGCAATCTGACGTGTCCAAATCAACAGCCAAGGTTCCTTGCTTCACCCCAAAGCTATTATAAACGGTTTGGATCACTTTGGACAGCTCATCAACAACAAATGCACTCAAGGACTCAAGGTCATTTTAGAGAAATCACATCTAGGGTTTATGAATAGTGTAGCCAGGCATTTGCCTATAAAAGGAGACCTCAACATGTGAGAGTCCCTTTGTTCCAGATTTTAGCTTTAAATCTTTGTAATTCCTTTTTATGAAATAAAGTTTGAATTTCTTAAAATTTTGAGTTCTAATCTGTTATTTATAAAAGTTTGGTGTTTGATAAGCTAAAATCTGAGTTCCATTATCTTGTTTGAAGGTTTTTGAGGCAAGGTTTTAAGTGATAAAGCTTGTGCATCAATAATCAGAAAGTTGGCATTATTTTGATCTCACCTTGTGGTTTGTTCTTCTTAGCAGCTTGGAAGCTGGTACTTGTTCTGCTAGTACCTAAGCTCAAACAATCCAGGGCCTGGATGTAGGTCTTGGAGGTTTGCATCCTTCTCCCTTTTCATTTTCTCTTTTATTTTTCTGAATTTGGTGATTATTGCATGTTTATGCTTGAATCTGTGGTATTGTGGTTGATTATTGTTGATTTGGCTTGGTTTGATGTTATTGAGGTGTTATTGATATGATTTGTGGGTAAAATCTGCATGAGCCTTTGAAAAATTGTGAAAACAAGTTTTAAAAGGGTGTTTGGGTTTACTGCATAAGTTAGGATTGTGGTTTTTTAAGTGCTTGTTTTGTGTAAGCAAGTGTTGGTACCTGCTTGTTAGGTGTATTTGTTCATCTGTTTGCAGGTTTTGTGGGTTTGATCACATAGATTCATTCTTTGGCTATAAAATCTTCAAAACTTGGTAAAATTGGCTAGGATTTTGACGACACCTAGATCTAGGCTTAGGCTAGGGCTAACAAGTGCTAAATCTGAGTTAATCACACCAGGGAAGAAGGATTTGAGGCTTGAAATTGGATCAAGTGTCAAGTAGTTCAGCAAAACTTGTCTGCATATTGTTCATTGTTCATCAGAAACATTTTGTGCTTTGATCTTGTTGATTTCTTTGATTCAGTGTTTGATTCTTGTTGCTTTGTGTTTGTTCTTAGTTTATGTAGCTTGTGTATGCATCCTGTTAAGTTTGGTTGGCTTATTGTGGCTAAATCTGCTTATTAAGTGCTTAACTGCTTATTTCCATATCTGGTGCATATCTGGTGACTGTTTGGCTTATTGTGTGAACCAATTTGTGATTTTCTTGTTGCTATTGACTCCTTGTGATTCACTTATCACAAGGGTGCCTTTGTTTCCAATTGAATCAAACTAGAACTCTCAAATAAGCTTGGTCAAATAGTCAAAGCAGTGGGAACTCCTTTCCCCTGCTAGTTACCACTTATAGTGTAAACTTGGGTTCAGCTTATCAATAAGCTATAATAGCTTATTCCAACCTGCAACAACTTTGTTTTTGTAATAGGTGCTCATATTTTGACCCATTTGTTCATACTGGAGCATTTGGGTGGTTGACTTTAGGGTTTGACTAGAAAACCAACTCCTTTGACTTTTACATAAGTTCATTTGTGCTTATTCTGGCTTATTGGTTGTGCTTATTGGATTTTTGTTGATTGATTTTGCTTATTGAGTCCATTTGAAAGCTTTTGCAAGTTGAATCAAGTCCTGAGGTGCCCTAAATCTCTAAAACGACTATTTTGTCTTTTAGTGAAATTTTTCTTTGCTTATTTCTGGCTTATTGAGTGAGCTTTTTCAAAAATTCTTTTTACAGATCTCATAAGCATCCAAAAGAAGGTTGTGTGTCAAATTAGAGCTTATGGCATTAACTTATGGCTTAATGGGCTGAAAAGCCCAATAAGAATAAGCTGAGTGTTAAATAAGCTGTGATAAGCTCATTTTCAGCTTTTGGGCCTTTAGAGTTTTGTTCTTAGAATTGAATTTTAAGTCAGATAGGGCTTTTCCAAGTCAATTGGGCCAAGTTTGACTTTTTGGGCCCAAAAGCCCAATTTAGTTGACTGTTTTTGGTTTTGGCCCATTTGAGGGCCCAATAGGGGTATTTTGGTAATTTCACTTTGATTTTCTGATTATTTAGGTTAAAATATACTAGTTTGCAAGTTTTTAGAATTTTTTATAATTTTTGCATTTTTAATATTATTTTATTATTATTTTATTATTATTTTTAAAATTTCACTTTTTCCAACTTTTTACATTTTTCTTAGGTTAAAAACATTAAAATAGGAATTTAGCAACTTTCAGAATAATTTTGTCTCTTTTAGATTAATTTTTATAATTATTTTAAATTTTAATAATTTTTAAATCATTTTAAATAGTTTTTATTAGTTTTAAAATTTCTAAAAATAATTTTTAATCTTTTTAGGTTATTTTAGAGGTTTATCAATTGAAAAATCTTTATTTGGGTTTTTTGATAATTTATTTGATTTTTCGGGCTTTAATTAGCATTTAAAAATTGAATATTTAATTATTTAAAAGGTTTGAAAAAGTTTTGATCATTGGTAAACTCTTAGTTTATTTAATTTGATTTTTGATGAATTTTTGGTAATTTTTAGAATTTATTTTTATTTTTGTGGTTTTTAAAGTTCTACGTCTTAACTTTCTAGTAGTGTTTATTTTTATTTTTTCGTCTTCGTCATCTTCTTTTCTCATCCCTTTCTAAACCAATCATTAATCACAAACATTTAACAAATTTCTCACACACATATACCTCCTTGGGAAACGAACTTTGAATTCATAAGGGTCATTAGTGCTTGATTTTCCTAAATCATCACTCGATACTTTTCCTATTTACCCTATTTTCCTAAAGTGTGGTAAAACTCTACAATCAATGACATTGTCACCTTACTAAACCAACAACGGGTAGCTAACACGATACTCAATTTGCCCATCTAAAGTAGCGTGTCGTCACAAAGGTCACGCTATGGAAATCTTCTCATACATAAATTTGCGTACCAATCAATGTGGCACGACGGGGATCAACCGTCAAGGCGCGAACTGGGGTGATCGTCCCCGAATAGTACTATTATATGCATAAGCGTCTACCAAATCCCGATAGTTCACAATTCATGCTAATGGGACTTTTAGTGACATAACCTAACTTTAATAATCCATTTTATTTCATCTATCGGGTCCTTTAATCATTTATCGGGTCATACAATCGGGTCATACAATCATTCGGGTCCAAATCAATAAACAAACAATCGGGACAAATGGTGTCCTAATTTTATAAAAACTAACATGTTATCTCCCTAGCGGGTTTATAAAACATTTCATAAAAACATTTAAAAGAGTGCGAGGCTATGAACTCACGTTGATGTGGGAAGGCGGGTTATCGGCAATTCGGACGTACGGTACGTGCTTCAATCACGGAAACCTAGACAAATAATACTCGTCTTAGACTCATGTCCAATGACTTTATAAAAATAACGATTATGTATACATATGATGATTTTATATATATGATGATCAAGTGGGTTTACATATTCTCTTTTACTCATTTTTGTGTTTATGTGTCGATAACTTTTATACTAGTTTACTAGTTTTACCTATTTACATATTTTAAGTCCAATAAACTTATTATAAGTTCTTTAACTTGTTTTAATCCATGTTATACTTATATTATCAGTATCTACACTTTACAAGTTGGGCCTAAATGGGTTAAGCCCAATAAGTACTTTTTATAAGTGTTTAACTTATTTAGTCCAATTATTAGTCCAATATGCTTATTTAGCTCGTTAATGTCCGTATGTTCTATAGTTCGGGTTTTATTGGTTTTTACTTGTTATACATGTTTATATATCAGTATATGAGTTTTATAAAGTTTATATTAGACGGGTCCAACCGTCTAAGTTTTATTTAGCAAAAACGTTAATTTTACGGTAATAGCCGAAAAAGTCGTAAAAATCAAGTTTATAGTTTTTATTACTTATAAGTATTATTCCACTACCATTTTTATAATTTATACACTTATTTAACCTTTTACATATTTATATAAATAAAATCCATAAGTTAGTGGGTTTTTATTTTACATTTTATACAATATAATTTTGAGTGCTTATATAATAATAATAAACATTAATTCTCAAAATCTGATGTTTATTTTCATATTCACCAAAACTGCCATATCTAGAGTTCTATATGGAGATAGAAGCTAAATTTTTATCACATAAACTACATGATATGTTCTCCATTTAACTCTTCTATATCTACTGTTGAATCACCCTCTAAGTATTTTCTAAAAATCGTCCAAAACAGTGAACTCAGATTTGTACTTTAAACTTGTTTTGATCATATCTCACTCATTACAATGATTCCATTGCATGGCCAACTCTCACATGTGTACAAGACTCATAGCTTACTGTAAATTCATTCTACTTCATCATTTTATCAGTCTAACATGTGGTTCTTTACTGTTTTATACAGCCATCTAAATTAAGCAAGATTTTAACCTTGTTTCTTATAGTTTTTCACCTTTTTAATCATATTTATCAACACCAAATCCCCACACAATACTTTTATCATCATATAATAATCATATACATATACAATAGGAAATAAAATACATGATTACATAGTAAAAATAACAAGAGGATGAGGAGGACAATCTTTATACCACCATCATGATGTAGGTTGATCAAAACATGGATTTTGATGGAGAAACTTGTGATGCACCAAGACCATCTTCAAGACCACCACGCTTCATGAACACCTTGTAGAAAATCAGCCTCAAGACACCATAGAAACTCCTCCTTGGATGTTATAATCACCACCAATCAATAGGGCTTCAAAAGGGCTTCAACATGTGCAAGAATAACATAGGATTTCATGGTTGATTTTTGATAAATGGTGGTGGTTCATGGTGAAAGTGGACGGCAAACATGGAGTAGAAGAGAGAAAGGAGTGGTTTTGCATGTAGGAAATGAAGTGAATGGTTTTGCTTGTTGGTTTTGATGTGTATGTAGCTTACAAGGTAAGCTAAGGACATGTGTAAGCTACTTAGCTTACACTTGACACCAAATGTGGTGTGGTAACTAAGTTAAGGCCGGTTTGAGTGGGGGTGGGAAAAGTGTCCCACTTGTCTCATCCCCATTTAATTACGGGTACTCCTCGATTAGTTTCCTCGATTTGCATGCCCTCGGGTCGTTTTACGAAAAACGTTTTTATAAATTATGAATCAACGGCACAAAACGAATCTAATAAAATTTGTCTCATCAAAAACGGAGTTAGAAAACGTAAATACCTAATCCTAGGGTTTCCGGTTTAGTCGTAAAGGACGTTAAAATAAAATCGTAAGTCCCAATCTCTTCTCGTAAATTTGTGAGTTTATGAACCAACACAAATTTAAAACTCCAAAATAATATTCACGGATAAAATTATTTTCTGAAATGTCGGACTGTCACCAAAAACGGTGTATGTAAACGTAAGCACGTAACGTTGAATCCTCCGGTTTAGACGTAGTCGACGCTACTTCAAGACGTAAATCCAAATTACTTCCCAAAAATAAGTGAGTTCATACTATAACATTAAAATAATATTTTTAAATAATATTTAAGAATAAAATATCAACCATAAATTGACGGATTGTCACAACATTTACCCCTAAACAGGATCTTTGTCCTCAAAGATCATCTTACTACTCGCTTCTTATAGAGTTAAAGCCATGTGGGTATTTCCTCCACATTTGGTCTTTTCTCACAAGTGTAATTCATTACAATACGCGAGTTTCATCAAACATAACTACGGGAATAAGATCAGGCTTAATGTTGACTTACTTTCTCTATCCATGATGTTCACGGGTTTTTGATGAATGCAACTTTTCTCCGATCTAAACATTACTAAGAAACAATCAGATTCTCACTTGATAGACATTTTACCAAGTTCGATCTACGAAACATAATTCATGCAGCTTTTGAAGTCCTAGGGTAGATCCAACTTATATGCTTTCAAACCAATCTTTTACATCATCTCAATGGTCCCATACAACGGGGACTTATATCCCATGATTTGTCAGATCATTAACTCATTTCTCCAAGGTTAAAATTTTTGGCATAACTTCGCTACCCATCTGGCACTTCAAGATCTACATTTCATATTCACATAACCTCTTGCCCACTAGCGGCAGTCAATATTCAGATCCTAATTTCAACAATCATTTTAGGTCTCGCGGGTCGAGTATTTTGTAAGGTTAGGTTTGCCATCATAGAAAACCTTAAACCTAAAAGACATGTCCAACTCACAATGGGTGTATGTCGGGTGTCTTCATCTCAACTCCTGCTCACAGATGCTCTAATTTCTAAATCTTAACAAGATTCGATCTCGATCCTAATACTATAATTATCAATGATAATCTTTCCAAAGAAAAACGATTTTACTGTCTATTACCAAAGGTCATTCATTCAAACATAAAATATAACTTATATTACTTTGTATCGTTACTTTACCTCGTCCCTTCGATTGGGGTGGTACATAGTACTCTCATCAAGGTTCGTTCTCAATGATTTCTGAGCAAATCTCTAGAAATTCGTTGCGAAGCGAGGATCTTGATAAAGATGTTCGATACAGGCACACTATGTTTACATAACTCTTTTGCATTTATCATTAACGGGAATGATATTAGCAGATTTGGTCAGTCTGTCGACGATGACCCAAATCGAATCAAATTCAGATGATGACCTTTGCAATAGTTAGACGTTTACTAATGTATGAGGCAATGTCTGCCTTCATAATTTGTCATTAGTACAACTTCTTTAGACAAAGATACTTTTAGTCAAAAATGACATACATATAATACTTATACTTACAAGATTTCCAATTTAACTACATCTCACAATCTTCCATATTTAGGCAACTGATACTTTGATTTTGCTTAGGGGTTCAATTTTCTCTCTCAGTCCTCTCGAATTGATCTCAGCTCTAAGTGGAATGATTTGTTCTTGGTTGTTAAAAAGTGGTTGTTTTGTTTATCTATTTTAAACTATATAGCAAGTAATTAAAGTGTCGATGAGTAAAATGGAAGTTAAAAGATTAAAATCAAAATGACGAGTAAACATAAAAGCTTGAAAACTTAAAGGTAACAATGGAAAAGTACCAGCACACTAAATAAAACTAACACTTGGAAAACTTTGTGAAAAATAAGAACTAGTAGAAAAGTACTAAAAGAAAGTAAGATCGGAATATAGCAAAACACTCAAATCGGAACAAACAAACTAGGGTCAATCGGAAAGTATTCCGATCTATAGATCGGAATATGGGAGAGATAAACTGATCGAAATATGGGGAATAAACTTGCAATCGGAATGTTCAAAAGAGGTGTAATCGGAATGTTTGGAAACTTACCAATCGGAATAATCAAAGAATAAAGACAATCGGAATATGCTGATGGGTCTCAATCGGAATGTGCTCAAAACGAGGAACAATCGGAACAACTAAACCCTTTTCCAATTGGGCGATCGGAAAAAGGGTGGTGTGTACGGTCGGAATACTCGGTCGGAAAAGGGCTTTGACCTTTCCGAAAATGGTGCAAATTCGAGAAAAGCAAAGGAAACAAGCTTATGGAATAAGCTAACTCCCAAAACTAGCTCGAATCCAACAATAAGCTGATCAAACTAAAAACTACCTAAAAGACTAAGTGTGAATTTTTGTGAAGTAAGGCCCTATATATAGGCAAGTCTTGTGGGCTTTGTGAATGGGCTTGGTTTTGGGCTTCTTTTCTTCTTCCTTCTTTAGTCTTCTCGTCTCTTTTAATTAAACGTTTCCGACTTTGGATTTTTAGAAGTATCGGTGAATAATTCCAACTCGTCTTATAATCTTTAATTTAATAGACTCGAGTTCTTCGACATATATGAATCTTCCATCTTTGGCTCTATTCTTCGATAAATCTTCAAATAGGCACAATAACTTCAAATCCTTTGCATCTCTTGGACAATAGACTTCGTCTTGAGTCTTTTTCCTTGATAAAGCCCGTGTATTCCCATGTTTTCTTCATTATTCATCCGGTTGACTCTGAAAACACAATAAACACAAAAACCACGCATAATTCCAAACAAATGATATTAAAACGTGTTTTGGTCTCGTTTTAGCCAGAATTAAGTGGTAAAAGGATGGGTGTTTTCACACCTATCAAATCCCCTACACTTAACCATTGCCATGCCCTCATGCAATGCTCAGTGACAAAGCATATTTACACTTCTCTCATAAACAATCAACCTTGGCCTTATTAAAATTCTACTAAACAAAAATGGAAGTACTAAGAGAAATTAAAACTTTAAAGTAAACAAGAGGATAGAAAATAGCTTACGTGGAAATAACTTGTAAAGAGATCGAGGACTTACATTAGGGCTTTGGTGCTGCGAAGATTTATCACCCTCAAGTTTCACGTTCCCCAAACTAAGCTTAAAAACGAGATCATTGTTAATATAAGTTAGCAATTCAAACACTTACACACATGGATTAATTAAATGCTTAAACTCCCTTATTCCTAGGTGTATCTCTTATATTTTATTTTTGTCTTAGAATGATCATGAAGATGCATTTTTGTGACTTATTTCGATAGTTTAATTAGGCTGAAAGCAAAGTAGGACGATTTGATCAATAGTTAGCTAAAGGACAAAATCTCTTAAAATTGCTTCTCGGGATATCAAAAAGTTCATATCTTGGCATAACTTGGTTCACGATTTGAGACCTTTCTCGGGCCGATATTTGGCATGTACTTCATACTTCATATCTTCGAGAGACGTTCTTGAAATAATGGTCTTCTCATCGTTCATAGAGTTACTTCACTTGGAGACTTTTGAGAGGTACTCCAACTTTGTTGACCACGACTTCATGATTATTTCTTCAATCTCTAATTGGGATTTTGAGATACAACGATCCGCCTCCTTTTCGGACTTGGATCTATTTATCCTCATACCTTGTTAGGGTCTTTTCGGATAGACTTCTCCATGATCTTTATGGGAGTTGATTGCTTTTCGTCGTGATTCTTGATCCTTCATATTGATTTAGGAATAATGCTTTTCACATCACTTTGGATCTTCAGCAATAAAATGGAATCCTCATGCCTTGTTAGGGCCTTTTCGGACTCGCCAATCTTCGCGCCCCGCTTCATAAGTTATGCCTTGGCTATGAACTCTTATCATTACCGAGCAACTTTTAAACGATCTTGGGCTAGAAGCTAAGTAACTTTTCAAATCGTACGACCTTACTTATTGCAGATAAATTATTAGCAAGTGATGGGAGAATAGGCAAATAATTACACCAAGTGAGCTTGTGCAAGAATACCGACTTATAATTGACTCTATCATTTCTCGTCCTCCACAATTTAAAATCTCAAGTAATGAGACTCGTGGATACTTAGCCTAATAAACCAATTAAGGTCTACATGGTTAAGGATACTAGCTAGAATAAACTTGGATAAGTCTATTCGGGTTGAGTCAAAATAAACGCAACGGGCCAAATATGTCAAAGACTTCTAAACTAGCTACACCACTTATTAATATTTTTGACTTTATTGCGGGATATATGCATATGAAAGCAACGATAAAATTTAAAAATTACGACTAAATGGCCAAAGTTAATTAAAAATTTGAAAAATGTTGAAAAGATGATTTTCTGGTTAAATGAAGGCATTTTCATGGAAAAGTTCACTTAAAACTTCGATAGAAGTCCCCCTACACTTAAGATAAACATTGTCCTCAATGTTTAAGCATGTGGGAAAAATCTCCCCTACACTTATGACATTGTGCACGTTGGTTAACTCAAGTTAAGGAAGAGACGACTAAAGTGATCAATTTCAAATGTGAGTATGAAGAAAATTGAATCACGATAGTTGAGAGATAGAACCGGATTTCGGATAACACGGGAGCACGGTTCTTCAAAGATTCCAAGAGTGCACTTATCCCTGTAATCACATCACCACACAAAGACAAACACGTATAGAAGTCCCCCTACACTTAGGAGGTTAGAACATAAAAGGATAGATACTCGGGCTGCCTCCTGAGGAGCGCTTGTTTTTGATAAACGAGTCACGAGCCTGACTCGACCCAAAATTAGTTCATGGGGAACGTGGTGAGGGATGGAATCACCTCCTGAGTGGTGTCCTCACCAAAGTACAACTTCAGACGCTGGCCATTCACCTTGAAATTGGGCCCATTTGGCTGTGAAAGCTCAATGGTCCCATACGGAAAGACTTTGGCGACGGTGAATGGACCAGACCAGCGGCTCTTCAACTTGCCAGAGAAGATCTTCAACCGAGAGTTGAAAAGTAAGACTTGATCACCAACGTGGAACTCTCGGTTCTTGATTTTTGCGTCATGAAGGATCTTCGTCTTCTCTTTGTAGATCAGCGAGTTCTCATAAGCTTCATTCCTCAGTTTGTTGAGCTCGTTGAGTTGAATCTTGCGATGATCACCGGCTTTGTTGATGTCGAAGTTAGCCCACTTCAAGGCCCAGTGCGCCTTATGTTCCAGCTCGATGGGAAGGTGGCATGCTTTCCCGTACACAAGACGATAAGGTGTACAACCGATCGGGGTCTTGTAAGCAGTACGGAAAGCCCACAGAGCATCATCTAACTTATCGGCCCACGCGGCACGATGCTCTCCCACATTACGCTCCAAAATTCGCTTCAATCCACGGTTGGATATCTCGGCTTGCCCGTTTGTTTGGGGATGATAGGCGGTGGAAAGACGGTGATTAACACCATACTTAGCCATGACTCTTGCAAATTGATCGTTGCAAAAATGAGTCCCGCGGTCACTGATAATAGCACGAGGAACGCCGAATCGAGCGAACAACGATTTCAAAAAGTTACAAACCACCCTTGCATCATTAGTAGGGAAAGCTTTGGCTTCAACCCACTTTGAAACGTAGTCAACGGCAACAAGGATGTATTTGTTTCCTTTAGATGAAGGGAATGGCCCCATAAAGTCGATACCCCAAACATCAAAGATTTCACACTCTTGAATGAAATTCTGAGGCATCCCGTCTTTATGTGTGATCGTGCCTTGTTTTTGGCAAGCATCACATCGTTTAACCATCTCGTGAGCATCACGATAGATGGTGGACCAATAAAATCCCGAATCAAACACTTTTTTGGCGGTGTAGTTGGGACCAAAGTGACCACCGGTGGGTCCTTTGTGGCAAGCATCAAGGATTTCTAAAGCTGCCGGTCCATCAACACAACGACGAATAATCAAGTCAGCACATTGTTTGAATAGGTAAGGGTCATCCCAAAAGTAAGTCTTAATGTCGTTGAAGAACTTTTTCTTTTGTTGGGATGTTAACCCTTCCTTGAGAATTCCACCCGCTAAGTAGTTTGCAATGTCTGCAAACCACGGGGTTTCATTAGAATTCGAGTTGATAGACATTAAGGTCTCCAGGGGAAAAGAGTCATTGATTTCTTTGTTCGGATGATCCCCTTGGTAAGGATCCTCAAGTCGACTGAGATGATCCGCGGCTAGGTTTTCTGCTCCTTTTTTATCGCGAATTTCGATTTTAAATTCTTGGAGAAGCAAAACCTAGCGAAGAAGTCTTGGTTTGGAATCTTGCTTTGTCAACAAGTACTTCAACGCGGAATGATCGATATACACAATTGTTGTAGAAAGGACAAGATAGGGGCAAAATTTTTCAAAGGCATAGACAACAGCTAAAAGCTCTTTTTCGGTTGTCGTATAATGCAATTGTGCCCCCGTCATTGTCTTGCTAGCGTAATGGATTGGTTGGAAGTGTTTGTTCACTCTTTGTCCCAGAACCGCTCCAATAGCAAAATCACTAGCATCGCACATCAACTCAAAGGGAAGCTCCCAATTAGGGGTAACCAAGATGGGTGCCTTAGTTAGCTTATCCTTAAGCGAGTTGAAGGCTTCAAGGCACTCTTTGGAGAAGATAAAAGGAGTATCTTTTTCCAAGAGGTGGGTCATCGGGCGAGCGATTTGAGAAAAATCTTTGATGAATCGACGCTAGAAGCCCACATGACCCAGAAAACTTCTCACACCCTTCACGGTTGAAGGTGGAGGCAACTTGGCGATAACATCGACTTTAGCACGGTCTACTTCAAGACCGGCTTTGGAAATCTTGTGTCCAAGCACGATGCCTTCTTTTACCATAAAATGGCATTTTTCCCAATTCAGAACAAGGCGAGTGTCTTCGCACCGCTTAAGCATACGTTCCAAATTGGCAAGGCAAGAAGAGAAGGAATCCCCGAAGACCGAGAAATCATCCATGAAGACTTACATGGTTTGTTCAACCATGTCATGGAAGATAGCTAACATGCACCTTTGGAAAGTCTCGGGCGCATTACATAAGCCAAAAGGCATTCTTTTGTACGCAAATGTTCCATAGGGACAAGTGAATGTTGTCTTCTCTTGATCTTGGGGATCGATGGGTATTTGGAAATAACCCGAGAAACCATCAAGAAAGCAGTAATATTCATTACCCGCTAATCGTTCAAGCATTTGGTCCATAAAAGGTAGAGGGAAATGATCCTTTCTCGTGGCATCATTGAGTTTGCGGTAGTCTATACAAACTCTCCACCCAGTAACGAGACGAGTGGAAATCAACTCATTGTGTTCATTGGGAACAACGGTTATTCCGCCCTTCTTGGGCATACAATGGATTGGACTAACCCATGGTGAATCCGAAATAGGGTAAATCATACCCGCATCAAGAAGTTTGATAACCTCAGTTTTGATGACTTCATGTATTTTTGGATTCACCCTTCGTTGGCTTTGAATTGTGGGCTTAAAGTCGTCCTCCATGAGAATTTTGTGTGTGCAGAAGTGAGGATCAATTCCACGAATATCAGAAATCTTCCAAGCAATAGCCTTCTTATGATCTTTCAATACGGTGATAAGTCGGGCTTTTTCTTCTTCCTTCAGGTCCTTAGCAATGATGACTGGCGACTTCTTCTCTTCTTCAAGGAATACATACTCAAGATGGGGCGGCAACTCCTTAAGCTCTAAATCCGGAGGATTTTTGACGGGAGGCGTATTCAAAGTCGGAGTATCGATAGCAATGACCGTGGGAGATGGAGGAGAAGGATTGTCTTCGTTGAGAAGATTGTCAAAGAAATTCATGTCTTCATCCCCATCGGTGGGAGAATCATCATTAGCTAAATTCACATCTCCCATGGTGTCTTCAAGATTGTTCCAAAACAAATCACTATCTCCAAATAGAGACAATGATGAATCAATAGAGGACACGGTCTCAACATTGGGAAGAGAGGTAGGAATACTTTTGCAAGCATCATTCAAGTGTTCTTCACAAGCCTCATCAAGAACGTCAATACAATTAACACTCTCATATGAATACGGCTGTTTAGACAACTTTCCCATGTTGAAGACTACTTTATCGTCACCCACTCTCATGATAAGCTCACCGGCTTCAACATCGATGAGAGTGCGACCGGTCCTCAGGAATGGACGTCCCACGATCAAGGGAACACGAGGGTCCATCTCGTAGTCGACGACAACGAAATCAGCAGGAAAAGTGAATTTGTCGACTCCTACAATGACGTCTTCAGCTATCCCCACTGGATAAGCAACCGTACGGTTAGCTAATTCCAAAGTCATTTTGGTGGGGACTAGCTCTGGGAGAGATAATTGCTTCCAAACGCTTAGAGGCATGAGATTAATACTGGCGCCTAGATCGGCTAGGGCCATGCAATTCTCTACTCCCGGGAAATTGCAAGGGATTAAGAAATGACCCGGATCACCAAGCTTGTTTGGCAATTTCCTTAAGAGCACTGCAGAGCAGTTCTCATTAAGTTGGGTGTTGGCAATATCGAGGAGTTTTTCCTTGTCGCTCAGAAGATATTTAAACATTTTCGCATATTTGGGCATGTGAGCGAGAGCCTCAGCGAAGGAGATGTTGAAATTCAATTGTTTGAACATCTTAAGAAAGTTCGAAACCTGAATATCGTCCTTGCTTTTGAGCTTCTCTTTCCTCAACCTAGATGGATAAGGTATATTGGAAGAAGAGGAAGGCTTTGGGAGAATAGGATCACTCACATCCTTGGGTGGAGGAGGGGTAGAGGTAGGAGGTGGAGAAATTGAGGAAGGAGAAGGATGAGGAATAGGAGCAGGTGACTCGTTCTCCTTAGTCACAACCACCGTTGGAGGTATAGGAAGCTCGGGTTCCTTGGTACCTTTGCCACTTCGAGTGGTGATTGCTTTCATCTCCCCTCTTGGATTCGCAACGGTGTTACTCGGAAGAGTACCCGAAGAAGAGGGTTGATTACCTTGGAAGAAACTAGCCATCATGTTCTTCAAGTCATTAGTTTGGCTATCCAACGTATTTCTCATGTCGGCTCTCAAATCGTTTCCTTGCTTGACCAAGTCTGCTTTCAAATTGCGCACTTCCTGTTGGAGATTTTCCACGATCACATCATTGGTCCTCATGTAGGTAGCAACCTCTTGGTGTAATGCAGTGGGTTGGTTTGGAGGAGCATTGTATGCGGGTGGTTGATAAGCAGGTTGTTGGTAAACTTGGTTGTTACGTTGAGGTGGTTGTTGCTGCTTATGAGGTGGGATGTATGGTGTACGAGGTTGTTGTTGTTGTGGAGTAGGGAGATTGAGGTTTTGTTGTTGGTTTGGGTTGCTTGGAGGAAAACCGGGTGGTGAGAGGTAGTTGTTGGAGCGGTAGCTAAGCAAATTACGGTCACCTGGAGGTCTAGCTTGATAAGCAGGTTGAGGATAGGTGCCATATGCTGCATTCACATTCTCAGCAGGGTAGTCTTGGGTGGCAGTACAAGTGGTGTAAGAGTGAGGACCACCGCATATCTCACAAGGTTGGCTGACAGCGTTAACTTGAGCGTTTTTAGCGTTGTTGCTGTTGTTGCTGACGATGTGGGTAACAAGCGATTCAAGAAGCACAGTGATTTTGTCCAATCGCTTGTCGCTGTCACTAGTGCTAGCACTAGCGACATTGGTCCGAACACTCTTGGTTTGCACACGAGACTTGTTCTCAATGATATCCCAAGCAGCATTGGAAGTCTTAGCCAAAAGATTACCCCCCGAGGCACTATTTAGTGAATCTTGGTCACTCATGCTTAAACCATTGTAAAAAGTATTAATTTGATGTACTTTGGTAAAACCATGTTGTGGGCATTTTCTTAAAAGATCTTTAAAACGATCCCAAGATTCACTGAACGACTCATCGTACTTTTGTTCAAAATTTATGATTTCATTCCGCAAAGCGGTAGTACGAGAGGGTGGGAAAAAGTAATTGATAAACTTGGTTTCCAAATCCGTCCACGAGAGAATACTCTGTGGCGGTTCTTTAGCAAGCCAATGCCGGGCTTGTCCCTCTAAAGAAAAGGGAAAAAGTTGTAACCTGATAACCTCTTGTGGAACACCATTGAACTTGACCGTGTTGGTGAGTTGCAAGAATCTCTTGATGTGGTCGTGTGGATCATCAATGGTACGTCCCAAGAATGGTTGAGCGGAGACCATCTGGATAAAGCCTGGTTTTAGCTCAAAGTTGTTGGCGGCAATTGGAGGTATGACAATTGGGTCAGTGTTGCCATCTACATGAGCTTGCAGCAATTCAATCATCGGGCGATTATCCGGTTGAGGCTCATTGTTGTTGTTATTCATGTTGTTGAAAGGCGGGTTGTTGTTGTTATTATTATTGTTCGGAGGTGGTATGTTGTTGTTGTTTTGTACACCAGCCATGTCTAAGTTATCGAGAGGCTCGGGATCTTGATAAGACGTGGATCGAGTGCGCATACACCTGCAAAAGAACGAACAAAGAAAAGCAAAGCAAAATATTTTTGGTTTTTATGTTTTTTAATTTTTTTTTTGGATTTTTGAAAATTTTATATTTTTTAGTGTTTTTGAAATTTTTTATGAAAAGGTAACGTTCACGGGGAACGGATCCCAAAATCCAAGTTCTCACAAAAAACTTTTGATCTTAACGAGAAGAGCCGGCAGCGGCGCCATTTGATACTTTGATTTTGCTTAGGGGTTCAATTTTCTCTCTCAGTCCTCTCGAATTGATCTCAGCTCTAAGTGGAATGATTTGTTCTTGGTTGTTAAAAAGTGGTTGGTTTGTTTATCTATTTTAAACTATATAGCAAGTAATTAAAGTGTCGATGAGTAAAATGGAAGTTAAAAGATTAAAATCAAAATGACGAGTAAACATAAAAGCTTGAAAACTTAAAGGTAACAATGGAAAAGTACCATCACACTAAATAAAACTAACACTTGGAAAACTTTGTGAAAAATAAGAACTAGTAGAAAAGTACTAAAAGAAAGTAAGATCGGAATATAGCAAAACACTCAAATCGGAACAAACAAACTAGGGTCAATCGGAAAGTATTCCGATCTATAGATCGGAATATGGGAGAGATAAACTGATCGAAATATGGGGAATAAACTTGCAATCGGAATGTTAAAAAGAGGTGTAATCGGAATGTTTGGAAACTTACCAATCGGAATAATCAAAGAATAAAGACAATCGGAATATGCTGATGGGTCTCAATCCGAATGTGCTCAAAACGAGGAACAATCAGAACAACTAAACCCTTTTCCGATCGGGCGATCGGAAAGAGGGTGGTGTGTACGGTCGGAATACTCGGTCGGAAAAGGGCTTTGCCCTTTCCTAAAATGGTGCAAATTCGAGAAAAGCAAAGGCAACAAGCTTATGGAATAAACTAACTCCCAAAACTAGCTCGAATCCAACAATAAGCTGATCAAATAAGCACTAAGAACACTTTATCTAGGCTTCAAATAAACAACTTTTAAATCAAATCAATAAAATGAACTTTTCATAAAGACTTTAAAAAGTAAATAAGCTAAATCAACAAATAAGCCAATAAGAACAAGGATCTTAAAGCTTATTCGTGTATAAACTTAAGGAAACATAAAAAGTAATCAACTTTTTAAGCATAAATCATTGATGAACAACACGGATCATACGAGATTTGTACCAAAATCAATCAAAATAAAAGAAAGGAAGGATGAGATTAAAGATTAAAAGATAAAAACTTGAACTTGATTAATGAAAAAGTAATACAAAGTCTTGATCTTGAAAATAGAAAAAGATGAAATCTAGTGAGAGAAAGTTTAGAACTTTCTCTCTCTAAAACTAAAAACTACCTAAAAGACTAAGTGTGAATTTTTGTGAAGTAAGGCCCTATATATAGGCAAGTCTTGTGGGCTTTGTGAATGGGCTTGGTTTTGGGCTTCTTTTCTTCTTCCTTCTTTAGTCTTCTCGTCTCTTTTAATTAAACGTTTCCGACTTTGGATTTTTAGAAGTATCGGTGAATAATTCCAACTCGTCTTATAATCTTTAGTTTAATAGACTCGAGTTCTTCGACATATATGAATCTTCCATCTTTGGCTCTATTCTTCGATAAATCTTCAAATAGGCACAATAACTTCAAATCCTTTGCATCTCTTGGACAATAGACTTCGTCGTGAGTCTTTTTCCTTGATAAAGCCCGTGCAATCCCATGTTTTCTTCATTATTCATCCGGTTGACTCTGAAAACACAATAAACACAAAAACCACTTCCAAACAAATGATATTAAATACGTGTTTTGGTCTCGTTTTAGCCAGAATTAAGTGGTAAAAGGATGGGTGTTTTCACACCTATCAGCAACCACAAGTGGTCTTTAAAACATTTAACGCTATCGGCTTCTCAATTCTAATGGTTCACATTAGCCGCGAACCACTTTTATTACCTATATTATCCTTTTTATAAGCATCGACTATATTTTAAATTGTTCGACAATTTATTTTGCACCTTCATTATTAAGGAATATGTCCTAATTGGTTCTTTATCTTTTCTTGATGATATAATTATCATGTCCGTATTTATTCAAAATTTCTTTCTTCATATCTTCTATGTTTCAGTTTCGTCTTTACTATTATCTTTATCTGTTTTACTCAATCTGACGTTTAAAGTGTCGATAATTATTACATGTAAATTAACAATAATTATTTGATTTTTATGAAACGTAAACGTAAAAATTTTAAATATCTTAGTTCGACCAATTATATAAAATGTTCAAATTAATTTGAATTTAATTAACAAGATTTTTGTTGATTTATCGAAAATATTTAATAAGATTCGTAAATGTTCGAAAAACCTTTGTTTATACTTTGGTCAAAGTTTTCTTAGTTTGAAAAGTAAAAAATATCGTTTCAAATGTCAAGTCATAAATTATATAGTTTCCTAAATTCTTCTTAAGTTGTCTAAAAGCACACACAAACATTTACCCCTAAACAGGAGTTTAGTTAAATGTTTTGGTTATAAGGGAATAATCCCTTAAAATCCTTTGTTAAAACATTTGTCAAAATATATTTTCACTTTCTTTTTAGTATAACTCAAAGTCTTAAATGACTTCTAAATTTTGAAGAGTCGATTTATATTCCATTAACTTATTAATCACATAGTCAAATAGTATAGAGGATTAAGTCTTTAATCACATGTTAAATATTAAGGTACAGGTTTTTATTGTTCGGTCAATTTAGGGCAGTCTATAACTAATTATTAACTCATTCTTATACTCATAAACAAACAAATAGTCCTTAATGATCACGGGCATGAATTTATCAAATTACAGCCTACACACGTGATTCACCAAATTTATGAATGCTACATGTGCATTGGTCAATCCAAACGACATCACGTGAAACTCATAATGTTCATCACAAGTTCTGGATGTAATGATTGGAATTGATAATCTTTTTCGCAGATGCGAAGTTGATGATAACCATGCCATGGATAAAATCTTTAAAACATACACTAGAACCTTGTAAATGATCGAACAAATCTTCCATTTCGAGTTATGGATGTCGTTTTCGATTGTCAATTTACTCAGTTCACAGTAATCTATAAATATAAGGAATGACAACACCATAGCTCTTCATGATGACGAGATTGGTAGAATAAAATCTTTCTCCGACAACTCTCTCAGTTGTACGGTAATTCCTTTAATTCAGATGGTGCTGACGTACAGTGCACAAGCCACAGGCGCAGCACCGGAAATATAATCAATACCAATTTCAACTTGCCTTAATGGCAAAAGTCTAGGTAATTCATTAACAAATACTTACTAAAGTTTCAAGTAACAGAATTATCTTTTTAATTAACTTCTTTCTAGATTATAATATCTATGACTAATTTACAACCATTTACGGTAAAATTTCAAGTCTAAATGCAGGATAAAATTATCCATCAAGAATTATTTAGATCACTTTTGATAATCAACATCTTATCATTTAGGCGAATTCAATTCGAGTTCCCATCAATTAAGACAATGTCGTCATGTCATAATCAATCAATCCATTCTACTGGCATTATCAACTTTCCAGTTTCATTGTCGTCGATAAGATGTGAACTTCTCAAAGGACTAATAATAACTCATAATTCTTCACAAATTCAGGGATATTAGGATACACAACTACTATTAAAAGAGTAAGGTCAACGCATAATCTATGCGAGAGAATTTCAAATCAGATACAGATGAAAACATTTAACGAATATGAATATATCCCATGTTTTCATAATTTGAGTACGCATTCGAAAGCTCCTCGGATCGTTACCCAGGTCATTCAAATGAAATCAAATCAAAAGAAATGATAAGAACGTTAATACATCCAGTCGGGTATCAACACTCGGTAATCAGATACTTTTCCTAAGAATCTCACTACGGGAGAATTGGACAAGAAAGAATTGTCAATTGTCAAATAAGACAATTTCCACAGATGAGTAAATTCAACTCAGAAGAATAGATGCTACAGGCACATATGTAGGTGTCCCTAACACTATGTCCCTATTTTTCACTTCTTGCAGATCTCATAAAATTTATTCTTTCACAATCTTCAAAGAGAATGTAGTTTTTATTCATTAGTTTTATGGTGACTACTAGTGTGACAATCCGTCAATTTACGATTGATATTTTATTCTCAATATTTATTTGAAAATATTATTTTATGAACTCACTTATTTTGGGAAGAAATTTGAATTTACGTCTTGAAGTAGCATCGACTACGTTTAAACCGGAGGATTCAACGTTACGTGCTTACGCTTACATACATCGTCTTTGGTGACAGTCCGACATTTCAGAAAATAAATTTGTCCATGAATATTATTTTGGAGTTTTAAATTTGTGTTGGTTCATAAACTCACAAATTTACGAGAAGAGATTAGGACTTACGATTTTATTTTAACGTCCTTTACGACTAAACCGGAAACCCTAGGATTACGTATTTACGTTTTCGAACTCCGTTTTTGATGAGACAATTTTTATTGGATTCGTTTTGTGACGTTGATTCATAATTTATAAAAACGTTTTTCGTAAAACGACCCGAGGGCACGCAAATCGAGGAAACTAGAATCGAGGAGTACCCGTATTTAAATAGGGATGAGACAAGATAAATCTTGCCCCACCTCCACTCTTGGACGGCAAGAGTAAGCAACACAACACCTTAGGTGTCAAGTTGCAAGCATAGAACTTACACTTGTCTAATTAGCTTACTTTGTAAGCTTCCACTACATCAAAACAAGCTACCAAAACCACTCACTCTCATTTCACACATGCAAAACAACTTTCATCCTCCCTTTCTCTCTAAAAATGCCGTCCCTCATCCCACTCAAAACCCTCATTTGATCAAAATCAACCACAAAATCTCATGTTATTCATATACATGTTGATGCCCTTTTGAATCCCTATTGATTGGTGCAAGTTATAACATCCAAGGAGGAGTTTCCGTGGAGTCTTGAGGCTGATTTTCCACAAGGAGTTTATGAAGATTGGTGGTCATGAAGATGGTCTTGCTGCATCACAAGTATCTCCAACAAAATCCATGTCCAAATCATAACCTACATCAACTTGGTGGTATAAAGATTGTCCTCCTCATCTTCTTGTTATTTTGATTATGTAAACATGTATTTTATTTCCTGTTGTATATGTATATGATGATTATATGATGATAAAAAATGTTATGTGGGGATTTGTTGTTGATAAACATGATTAAAAAGGTGAAAAACTATAAAGAACAAGGTTAAAATCTTACTTAAATTTGTTGGCTGTATAAAACAGTAAAGAAACATGTCATGAACTGATAAAATAGCATAGATTAATGGATTTACAGTAAGCTATGGGTCTTGTACACATGTGAGAGTTGGCCATGCAATGGAATCATTGTAATGAGTGAGATATGATCAAAACAAGTTTAAGGTACAAATCTGAGTTCACTGTTTTGGACGATTTTTAGAAAATACTTAGAGGATGATTCAACAGTAGATATAGGAGAGTTAAATGGAGAACATATCATGTATTTTATGTGATAAAAAGTTGAGCTTCTATCTCCATATAGAACTCTAGATATGGCAGTTTTGGTGAAAGTGAAGATAAAAATCAGATTTTTGGAAATTAAAGTATAATACTATTATATAAGCACTCAAAATTTAATAGTATAAAATATAAATTAAAACCCACTAACTTATATAATACATTTATATAAATATTTACAATGGTAATAAGTGGACATTTTATAAAAATGGTAAATTGTTAAGTTTTATAAGTTATAAAACTATAAACATGATTTTTACGACTTTTTCGGCTAATACCGTAAAATTAACATTTTTGTTAAATAAAACTTAGATGGTTGGACCCGTCTAATGTAAACTTTATAAAACTTATATACTGATATATAAACATGTATAACAAGTAAAAACCGATAAGACCCGAACTGTAGGACATACGGACATTAACGGACTAAATTAACGTTATTGGACTAATAATACAACAAAAATGGACTAAAACACTTATAAACTTATTATTTGGGCTTAACCCATTTAGGCCCAACTTGTAAAGTATAACTACTGATAATATAAGTATGAAATGGATTAATACAAGTTAATAAACTTATAATAGGCTTATTGGACCTAAAACACGTAAATAGGTAAAACGAGAAAACTAGTATAAAAGTTATCGACACATAACACAAAAATGAATAAATGAGAATATGTAAACCCACTTGATCATCATATATATAAAATCATCATATGTATACATAATTGTTATTTTTATAAATTCATTAGACATGAGTCTAAGACGAGTATTATTTGTCTAGGTTTCCGTGATTGAAGCACGTACCATACGTCCGAATTGCCGATAACCCGCCTTCCCACATCAACGTGAGTTCATAGCCTCGCACTCTTTTAAATGTTTTTATAAATGTTTTATAAACCCGTGAGGGAGATAACATGTTAGTTTTTATAAAATAGGACATCATTTGTCCCGATTGTTTGTTTATTAACTTGGACCCGAATGATTGTATGACCCGAATGTATGACCCGATAAATGATTAAAGGACCCGATAGATGAAATCAAATGGATTATTAAAGTTAGGTTATGTCACTAAAAGTCCCATTAGCATGAATTGTGAACTACCGGGATTTGGTAGACGCTTGTGTATATAATAGTACTATTTGGGGACGATCACCCCAGTTCGCGCCTTGACGGTTGATCCCCGTCGTGCCACGTTGATTGGTAAGCGAATTTATGTATGAGAAGATTTCCATAGCGTGACCTTTGTGACGACACGCTACTTTAGATGGGCAAAATTTGTATCGGGTTAGCTACCCGTTGCTGGTTTAGTAAGGTAACAATGTCATGCGGTTTATAATAATCCGACTAACGAAATACTACTAGACGCTCCGAATTACGATGTATTGCCTGACTAGCAATACAGGGTCATACCATTGATATTATGTTTGTGTTTTGGTTTTTGTAACCATATTCATATAACGGTTTTTGTTTTCATACAACGTCATAAGACGTATTGTATGATGTTTTTACGACATTGGCTCGTATAATGATTTTTAAGGCGAATGCCTATATTATGATTTTCGATAAGGATTTGTATAAAATGACTTTGGCTATTTTATGGCCTATTAAAATGATTTATACAAGATGATTTTCAGTAATAATTTTATACTGATATTATATTGATGGATTTTACTAAACTCTATGAATTCACTCGGCGTTATCGCTGACCTTTTCTTTTAACATGTTTTACCTCAGGTACTTGAAGGTAATTCTCGGGAAGACGACAAGAATTCATGGCCCGCACTTAAACAATATTTTCCATTCAAATACTTTGTAAAACTTTGTATGAAATAATATGACTTGGGACCGATGTAACTTTGATATTTATGAATGGAAATGATTTATTATTAAACGACGCGATTTTTATGCGTTGTCTATGATGTGAGTAATGTGCTATCCCGTAACACCAACGAGTCTTCCGCTGTATTGAGTTGTATAAATTTGGGGGTGTTACAGTTTGGTACCAGAGCTCTCGTTATAGAGAACGAAAGATTTTTAAAACTAAGGTTTTGAATAAAACTTTTCAAAATCTTTTAACTATAAAACATTTTTCTAAAAATGTCTAAAAATCTTTTGACTATAACGGTGCCGAAGAATTCCCGAGTTACCGACAAGGCCAGACTGAGAAGTGTTATTTTAATATATATATATATAACTTGGATTATATATATGATGTAATTTGATTACATGATTGTTTGATGATTATTTTAATATTTATACGAGGTATTTATACGACGTAGATTGTCACAAGAAACCCTAACTCCCCTAGCAAATTAATCGAAGCTATTCTCGTAGGAATTCTAGCTATCCTAGATCTAAACCAAGTTGTGGATATTTATGATCCCAACAAAATGGTTGATATTCGTAGAAATGTAGATATTAGTTGATTGTGATATTGAAAAAGAATTGGCGAGATTAAATCTGATATCGATGTCATGACGGTCTTTCCTTATAGAGTGGAGTTTGACAAAACATTATCACCTGGAAAGATGTCATCTGATTCGTTGTCATCCAATTCTTAAATTGAAATTGAAAGGGTGAATGTTGCACTTGAGGCTGTCATTGGAACCAGTACCCAAAAGCCTCATGGCACTAGTACCTTTCCGAGAAGTCTAATTGAATGTATGAGTCATCTCATACTAGTGACTCATTTGATAATTGTTGTTGTAAGAGCTAATAGGATTGGAAATTAAGTGTTGATAATATTGAGCTTTCATTTCCCTTTTAAGGCCTAAGAATAAGGTTGAAGTATTGGAGAATGAGGTAGGATATCGAATTGAGTATAAAATTGGTTGAAACTTGAATAAAGTAAAATTTAACTTATATGGAATATGAGATTGTTAAGAGGAAATTATTAAGTCATGTGTTTGAATTATAAGGTTTTAATTGATTGTTAGTTTGTGTTAAGGGTTGTTCCTAGGCCATTGTCCAATAATGAGGATGCCCAGTGTCCAGGAAATAAATTGAAGAAATCTTCTTCTAAATTGGGACCAATGGATCTTCCGGGACATGTGGAACACCTAATGACTCTTGTAGATTAGTATTCATTGTAGTATCTTTTAAAAATCCCTAACTTAACTAAGACATCAGTTGGAAGGATGAGTTCTGAGAATTGTATGACATAGTGACACGTAATGTGTAACGGTACAATTTTGACTTGTTTGTGATTAATAAAAAGACTACCTTTGATTGCTAAATTCTACATATATCGATGTTATCTATCTTTTATTGCTTCATTCTAATGTTCGCATTAGTGATGCAACCATTGAACAAGTACTCATCTTGATTTGAGTTACGTTGTGAATTATTCTTTTGAGTGCCATCGAGATCATGAACCTCATGATTATTTAGCTAAAGCTCATTTCCTGATATATTGTAGTAAGTTCTTGGCGAACAACTCTTCATCACTCTTTTGCAGATCACTCGTTGTTTTTATAAGATACAATAGTATCCCTTGAGAATTTTTTTTTTTTTGAATTCTCATCACTAAAAGGATTATTCAAAATAAGATTTATAAGTGATTGATATCAAAATGAAGTTGTTTATGAGACGCTTTGGAAACTTAATTGTTTTCATAACAAAGAAAATCTTTGTAAATATATTTTTGATTCTTATTTAAGAATTAAGCATGAAGATGTTTTTATTATAAACATGATGATAAAATTTTGACGAACTGAGTATTGCATCGTTAATCTTGAAATTGTATATAGTTGCGCGCCTACATACAATTTGGAATGGACCATGCAAGACTGATTAGTAGTCACCATAAAACTAATGAGTAAACACTACATTTTCTTTGAAGATGTGAAAGATAAAATTTTATGAGATCTGCAAGAAGTGAAAAATAAGGACATAATGTAAGGGACACCTGCATATGTGCTTGTAGCATCTATTCTTCTGAGTCGAAATTACTCATCTGTGGAAATTGTCTTATTTGACAATTGACAATTCTTTCTTGTCCAATTCTCCCTATTGAGATTCTTAGGAGAAGTATCTGATTATCGAGTGTTGATACCCGACTGGATGTATCGACGTTCCTATCATTTTTTTGAGTTCATTTCATTTGAATGACCTGGGTAACGATCCGAGGAGCTTTCGAATGCGTACTCAAATTATGAAAACATGGGATATATTCATATTCGTTAAATGTTTTCGTCTGTATCTGATTTGAAATTCTATCGCGTAGATTATACGTTGACCTTGCTCTTTTAATAGTAGTTGTGTCTCCATATATCCTTGAACTTGTGAAGGATTATGAGTTATTATTAGTCTTTTGAGAAGTTCACATCTTATCGACGGCAATAAAACTGAAAAGTTGATAGTGCCAGTAGAATGGATTGATTGATTATGACATGACGACATTGTCTTAATTGATGGGAACTCGAATAGAATTCCCCTATATGATAAGATGTTGATTATCAAAAGTGATCTAAATAATTCTTGATGGATGACCGTATCCTGCATTTAGACTTGAAATTATACCGTGAATGATTGTGAATTAGTCATAGATATTGTAATCTAGAAGAACCTAATATGAATTTATTAAAAGATAATTCTGTTATTTGAAACTTTAGTAAGTATTTGTTAATGAATTACCTAGACCTTTGCCATTTAGGCAAGTTGAAATTGGTATTGATTATATTTCCAGTGCTGCACTTGTGGCTTGTGCACTGTACGTCAGCACCATCTGAATTTAAGGAATTACCGTACAACTGAGAGAGTTGTCGGAGAAAGATTTTATTCTACCAAGCTCGTCATCATGAAAAGCTATGGTGTTATCATTCCTTATATTTATAGATTACTGTTAATTGAGTAAATTAACAATCGAAAACGATATCCATAACTCGAAATGGAAGATTTGTTCGATCATTTACAAGGTTTTAGCGTATGTTTTAAAGATTTGATTCACGGCATGGTTATCATCAACGTCGCGTCCGCGAAAAAGATATGTATTCCAATCACTACATCCGGTACTTGTAATGACCATTATGAGTTTCATGTTATGTCGTTTGGATTGACTAATACACATGTAGCATTCATAAATTTGGTGAATCACGTGTGTAGGCTGTAATTTGATAAATTCATGCTCGTGATCATTAAGAACTATATGTTTGTTTATAAGAATAAGAATGAGTTAATGATTATTTATAAATTGCCCTGAATTGGCCGAACAATGAAAACCTGTACCTTGAATAATTGATATGTGATTAAAGACTTAAAACTTTACATTATTTGACCGTGTGATTAATAACATAATGGAATCTATATTGACTCTTCAAAATTAAGAGCCCTTTTAAGACTTTGAGTTATATTAAAAAGAAAGTGCAAATATATTTTGACAAATGTTTTAACAAAGGATTTTTAAGGGATTATTCTCTTATACACAAACCATTTAACTAAACTTCTGTTTAGGGGTAAATGTTCGTGTATACTTCTAGACAACTTAAGAAGAATTGAGGAAACTATATAATTTACGACTTGAAATTTGAAACGACAATTTTTGCTTTTCAACTAAGAAAACTTTGACCAAAGTATAAACAAAGATTTTTCGAAAGTTTACGAATCTTACTACTTATTTTCGATAAATCAACAAAAATCTTGTTAATTAAATTCAAATTTATTTTTGAACATTTTATATAATTGGTGGAACTAAGAAATTTAAAATTTTTACGTTTACGTTTCATAAAAATTAACTAATTATTATTTAATTACTTGTAGTAATTATCGACGCTTTAAACGTCGGATTGAGCAAAACGGATAAAAATAATAGTTTAGAAGAAACTAAAACATAGAAAATATGAAGGAATAATTTTTGAATAAATATGGACATGATAATTATATCATCAGGAAAGGTGAATGTAGATATCGACACATAATATAGAAAGGATAAAGAATCAACCCAGACATGTTCCTTAATAATGATTGTGCAAAATAAATTTCCGAACAATTTAAAATATAGCCGATGCTCGTAAAAAGGATAATATAGAAAAAAAGGGGTTCGCAGCAAATATGAACCATTAAAATTGAGAAGCCGATAGCGTTAAATATTTTAAAGACCACTTGTGATTGTCTAAATATGGAGATTGTGAGATATATTATGTTGGAATTTGTAAGTATAAGTATTCTATTTATGTCATTTATGACTAAAAGTATCTTTGTCTAAAGAAGTTGTACTAATGACAAATTATGAAGGCAGACATCGCCTCATACATTAGTAAACGTCTAGCTATTGCAAAGGTCATCATCTGAATTTGATTCGATTTGGGTCATCGTCGACAGACTGACCAAATCTGCTAATATCATTCCCGTTAATGATAAATGCAAAAGAGTTCTGTAAACATAGTGTGCCTATATCGAACATCTTTATCAAGATCCTCGCTTCGCATCGAATTTCTAGAGATTTGCTCAGGAATCATTGAGAACGAACCTTGATGAGAGTACTATGTACCACCCCAAATCGAAGGGACGAGGTAAAGTAACGATACAAAGTACTATAAGTGCTGTTTTATGTTTGAATGATTGACTTTTGGTAATAGACCGTATAATCGCTTTCCTTTGGAAAGATTATCATTGATAATTATCGTATTAGGATTGAGATCGAATCTTGTTAGGATCTAAATATTAGAGCATCTGCAAACAAGAGTTGAGATGGAGACACCCGACATACACCCATTGTGAGTTGGACATATCTTTTAGGTTTAAGGTTTCCTATGATGGCGAACCAAACCTTATGAAATACTCGACCCGCGAGACCTGAAATGATTGTTGAAATTAGGATTTGATTATTGACTGCCGGTAGTGGGCAAGAGGTTATGTGAATGTGAAATTGTAGATCTTGAAGTGCCAAATTGGGTAGCGAAGTTATGCCACAATTTTTAAACTTAGAAAAATGAATTCATGATCTGACAAATCATGGGATATAAGTCCCCGTAGTATGGGACCATAGAGATGATGTAAAAATATTGCCCCACCCCCACTCTTGGACGACAAGAGTAAGCAACACAACACCTTAGGTGTCAAGTTGCAAGCATAGAACTTACACTTGTTTAATTAGCTTACTTTGTAAGCTTCCACTACATCAAAACAAGCTACCAAAACCACTCACTCTCATTTCACACATGCAAAACAACTTTCATCCTCCCTTTCTCTCTAAAAATTCCGTCCCTCATCCCACTCAAAACCCTCATTTGATCAAAATCAACCACAAAATCTCATGTTATTCATATACATGTTGATGCCCTTTTGAAGCCCTAATGATTGGTGCAAGTTATAAAATCCAAGGAGGAGTTTCTATGGAGTCTTGAGGCTGATTTTCCACAAGGAGTTTATGAAGATTGGTGGTCATGAAGATGGTCTTGGTGCATCACAAGTATCTCCAACAAAATCCATGTCCAAATCATAACCTACATCAACTTGGTGGTATAAAGATTGTCCTCCTCATCTTCTTGTTATTTTGATTATGTAAACATGTATTTTATTTACTATTTTATATGTATATGATGATTATATGATGATAAAAATGTTATGTGGGGATTTGTTGTTGATAAACATGATTAAAAAGGTGAAAAACTATAAAGAACAAGGTTAAAATCTTACTTAAATTTGTTGGCTATATAAAACAGTAAAGAAACATATCATGACTGATAAAATAGCATATATTAATGGATTTACAGTAAGCTATGGGTCTTGTAAACATGTGAGAGTTGGCCATGCAATGGAATCATTGTAATGAGTGAGATATGATCAAAACAAGTTTAAGGTACAAATCTGAGTTCACTGTTTTGGACGATTTTTCGAAAATACTTAGAGGATGATTCAACAGTAGCTATAAAAGAGTTAAATGGAGCACATATCATGTAGTTTATGTGATAAAAATTTGAGCTTCTATCTCCATATAGAACTCTAGATATGGCAGTTTTGGTGAAAGTGAATATAAAAATCAGATTTTTGGAAATTAAAGTATAATACTATTATATAAGCACTCAAAATTTAATAGTATAAAATATAAATTAAAATGCACTAACATATATAATACATTTATATAAATATGTACAATGGTAAATAAGTGGACATTTTATAAAAATGGTAACTTGTTAAGTTTTATAAGTTATAAAACTATAAACATGATTTTTACGACTTTTTCGGCTAATACCGTAAAATTAACATTTTTGTTAAATAAAACTTAGATGGTTGGACCCGTCTAATGTAAACTTTATAAAACTTATATACTGATATATAAACATGTATAACAAGTAAAAACCGATAAGACCCGAACTGTAGGACATACGGACGTTAACGGACTAAATTAACGTTATTGGACTAATAATACAACAAAAATGGACTAAAACACTTATAAACTTATTATTTGGGCTTAACCCACTTAGGCCCAACTTGTAAAGTATAACTACTGATAATATAAGTATGAAATGGATTAATACAAGTTAATAAACTTATAATAGGCTTATTGGACCTAAAACACGTAAATAGGTAAAACGAGAAAACTAGTATAAAAGTTATCGACACATAACACAAAAATGAATAAATGAGAATATGTAAACCCACTTGATCATCATATATATAAAATCATCATATGTATACATAATTGTTATTTTTATAGTCATTGGACATGAGTCTAAGACGAGTATTATTTGTCTAGGTTTCCGTGATTTAAGCACGTACCGTACGTCCGAATTACCGATAACCCGCCTTCCCACATCAATGTGAGTTCATAGCCTCGCACTCTTTTAAATGTTTTTATAAATGTTTTATAAACCCGCGATAACATGTTAGTTTTAATAAAATAGGACATCATTTGTCCCGATTGTTTGTTTATTAACTTGGACCCGAATGATTGTATGACCCGAATGTATGACCCGATAAATGATTAAAGGACCCGATAGATGAAATCAAATGGATTATTAAAGTTAGGTTATGTCACTAAAAGTCCCATTAGCATGAATTGTGAACTACCGGGATTTGGTAGACGCTTGTGCATATAATAGTACTATTTGGGGACGATCACCCCAGTTCGCGCCTTGACGGTTGATCCCCGTCGTGCCACGTTGATTGGTAAGCGAATTTATGTATGAGAAGATTTCCATAGCGTGACCTTTGTGACGACACGCTACTTTAGATGGGCAAAATTAGTATCGGGTTAGCTACCCGTTGTTGGTTTAGTAAGGTAACAATGTCATGCGGCTTATAATAATCCGACTAACGAAATACTACTAGACGCTCCGAATTACGATGTATTGCCTGACTAGCAATACATGGTCATACCATTGATATTATGTTTGTGTTTTGGTTTTCGTAACCATATTCATATAACGGTTTTTGTTTTCATACAACGTCATAAGACGTATTGTATGATGTTTTTACGACATTGGCTCGTATAATGATTTTTAAGGCGAATGCCTATATTATGATTTTCGATAAGGATTTGTATAAAATGACTTTGGCTATTTTATGGCCTATTAAAATGATTTGTACAAGATGATTTTCAGTAATAATTTTTTACTGATATTATATTGATGGATTTTACTAAACTCTATGAATTCACTCGGCGTTATCGCTGACCTTTTCTTTTAACATGTTTTATCTCAGGTACTTGAAGGTAACTCTCGGGAAGACGACAAGAATTCATGGCCCGCACTTAAACAATATTTTCCATTCAAATACTTTGTAAAACTTTGTATGAAATAATATGACTTGGGACCGATGTAACTTTGATATTTATGAATGGAAATGATTTATTATTAAACGACGCGATTTTTATGCGTTATCTATGATGTGAGTAATGTGCTATCCCGTAAAACCAACGAGTCTTCCGCTGTATTGAGTTGTATAAATTTGGGGGTGTTACAGTTTGGTACCAGAGCTCTCGTTATAGAGAACGAATCAGATGACATCTTTCTAGGTGGTAACGTTTTGTCAAACTCCACTCTATATGGAAAGATCGTCATGACATCGATATCAGATTTAATCTCGCCAATTCTTTCTTTTTTTTCAATATCGCAATCAACTAATATCTACATTTCTACGAATATCATCCATTTGTTGGGATCATAAATATCCACAACTTGGTTTAGATCTAGGATAGCTAGAATTCCTACGAGAATAGCTTCGATTAATTTACTAGGGGATTTAGGGTTCCTTGTGACAATCTACGTCGTATAAATAACTCGTATAAATATCAAAATAATCATCAAACAATCATGTAATAAAATTACATCATATATATATATATATATATATATATATATATATATATATATATATATATATATATATATATATATATATATATATATATATATATATATATATATATATATATATATATATATATATATATATATATATATATATATATATATATATATATATATATAATCCAAGTTATATATATATATTAAAATAACACTTCTCAGTCTGGCCTTGTCGGTAACTCGGGAATTCTTCGGCACCGTTATAGTCAAAAGATTTTTAGACATTTTTAGAAAAATGTTTATAGTTAAAAGATTTTGAAATGTTTTATTCAAAACCTTAGTTTTAAAAATCTTTCGTTCTCTATAACGAGAGCTCTGGTACCAACTGTAACACCCCCAAATTTATACAACTCAATACAACGAAAGATTAGTTGGTGTTACGGGATAGCACATTACTCACATCATAGACAACGCATAAAAATCGCGTCGTTTATTAATAAAGCATTTCCATTCATAAATATCAAAGTTACATAGGTCCTAAGTCATAATCATTTCATACAATTTTACAAAAGATTTGAAGGAAATTGTTATTTAAGTGCGGGCCATGAATTCTTTGTCGTCTTCCCGAGAATTACCTCTAAGTACCTGAGATAAAACATGTTAAAAGAAAAGGTCAGCGATAACGCCGAGTGAATTCATAGAGTTTAATAAAATCCATCAATATAATATCAGTATAAAATTATTACTGAAAATTATTTTGTACAAATCATTTTAATAGGCCATAAAATAGCCAAAGTCATTTTATACAAATCTTCATCAAAATCATAATATAGGCATTTGCCTTAAAAAAATCATTATACGAGCCACTGTCGTAAAAACATCATACAATACGTCTTATGACGTTGTATGAAAATACAAACCGTTATATGAATATGGTTATGAAAACCAAAACACGAACATAATATCAATAGTATGACCCTGTATTGCTAGTCAGGCAATACATCGTAATTCGGTCCGTCTATTAGTATTTCGTTAACTGGATTATTATAAGCCGCATGACATTGTTACCTTACTAAACCAACAACGGGTAGCTAACCCGATACTCAATTTGCCCATCTAAAGTAGCGTGTCGTCACAAAGGTCACGCTATGGAAATCTTCTCATACATAAATTCGCTTACCAATTAATGTGGCACGACGGGGATCAACCGTCAAGGCGCGAACTAGGGTGATCGTCCCCAAATAGTACTATTATATGCATAAGCGTCTACCAAATCCCGGTAGTTCACAATTCATGCTAATGGGACTTTTAGTGACATAACCTAACTTTAATAATCCATTTTATTTCATCTATCGGGTCCTTTAATCATTTATCGGGTCATACAATCGGGTCATACAATCATTCGGGTCCAAATCAATAAACAAACAATCGGGACAAATGGTGTCCTAATTTTATAACAACTAACATGTTATCTCCCTCGCGAGTTTAAAAAACATTTCATAAAAACATTTAAAAGAGTGCGAGGCTATGAACTCACGTTGATGTGGGAAGGCGGGTTATCGGCAATTCGGACGTACGGTACGTGCTTCAATCACGGAAACCTAGACAAATAATACTCGTCTTAGACTCATGTCCAATGACTTTATAAAAATAACGATTATGTATACATATGATGATTTTATATATATGATGATCAGGTGGGTTTACATATTCTCTTTTACTCATTATTGTGTTTATGTGTCGATAACTTTTATACTAGTTTACTAGTTTTACCTATTTACATATTTTAAGTCCAATAAACTTATTATAAGTTCTTTAACTTGTTTTAATCCATGTTATACTTATATTATCAGTATCTACAATTTACAAGTTGGGCCTAAATGGGTTAAGCCCAATAAGTACTTTTTATAAGTGTTTAACTTATTTAGTCCAATTATTAGTCCAATATGCTTATTTAGCTCGTTAATGTACGTATGTTCTATAGTTCGGGTTTTTATCGGTTTTTACTTGTTATACATGTTTATATATCAGTATATGAGTTTTATAAAGTTTACATTAGACGGGTCCAACCGTCTAAGTTTTATTTAGCAAAAACGTTAATTTTACGGTAATAGCCGAAAAAGTCGTAAAAATCAAGTTTATAGTTTTTATTACTTATAAGTATTATTCCACTACCATTTTTATAATTTATACACTTATTTAACCTTTTACATATTTATATAAATAAAATCCATAAGTTAGTGGGTTTTTATTTTACATTTTATATAATATAATTTTGAGTGCTTATATAATAATAATAAACATTAATTCTCAAAATCTGATTTTTATTTTCATATTCACCAAAACTGCCATATCTAGAGTTATATATGGAGATAGCAGTTCAAATTTTTATCACATAAACTACATGATATATGCTCCATTTAACTTTCCTATAGATACTGTTGAATCATCCTCTAAGTATTTTCTAAAAATCGTCCAAAACAGTGAACTCAGATTTGTACTTTAAACTTGTTTTGATCATATCTCACTCATTACAATGATTCCATTGCATGGCCAACTCTCACATGTGTACAAGACTCATAGATTACTGTAAATTGATTCTACTTCATCATTTTTATCAGTCTAACATGTGGTTCTTTACTGTTTTATACAGCCATCTAAATTAAGCAAGATTTTAACATTGTTTCTTATAGTTTTTCACCTTTTTAATCATATTTATCAACACCAAATCCCCACACAATACTTTTATCATCATATAATCATCATATACATATACAATAGGAAATAAAATACATGATTACATAGTAAAAATAACAAGAGGATGAGGAGGACAATCTTTATACCACCATGATGATGTAGGTTGATCAAAACATGGATTTTGATGGAGAAACTTGTGATGCACCAAGACCATCTTCAAGACCACCATGCTTCATGAACACCTTGTAGAAAATCAGCCTCAAGACACCATAGAAACTCCTCCTTGGATGTTATAATCACCACCAATCAATAGGGCTTCAAAAGGGCTTCAACATGTGCAAGAATAACATAGGATTTCATGGTTGATTTTTGATAAATGGTGGTGGTTCATGGTGAAAGTGGACGGCAAACATGGAGTAGAAGAGAGAAAGGAGTGGTTTTGCATGTAGGAAATGAAGTGAATGGTTTTGCTTGTTGGTTTTGATGTGTATGTAGCTTACAAGGTAAGCTAAGGACATGTGTAAGCTACTTAGCTTACACTTGACACCAAATGTGGTGTGGTAACTAAGTTAAGGCCGGTTTGAGTGGGGGTGGGACAAGTGTCCCACTTGTCTCATCCCCATTTAATTACGGGTACTCCTCGATTCTAGTTTCCTCGATTTGCGTGCCCTCGGGTCGTTTTACGAAAAACGTTTTTATAAATTATGAATCAACGGCACAAAACGAATCTAATAAAATTTGTCTCATCAAAAACGGAGTTCGAAAACGTAAATACGTAATCCTAGGGTTTCCTGTTTAGTCGTAAAGGACGTTAAAATAAAATCGTAAGTCCCAATCTCTTCTCGTAAATTTGTGATTTTATGAACCAACACAAATTTAAAACTCCAAAATAATATTCACGGATAAATTTATTTTCTGAAATGTCGGACTGTCACCAAAAACGGTGTATGTAAACGTAAGCACGTAACGTTGAATCCTCTGGTTTAGACGTAGTCGACGCTACTTCAAGACGTAAATCCAAATTACTTCCCAAAAATAAGTGAGTTCATAATATAACATTAAAATAATATTTTTAAATAATATTTGAGAATAAAATATCAACCATAAATTGACGGATTGTCACAATGTGCTTATGGCATGCCTCATGCGTACCACCTCTAGGTCCGAAAGCGAGAACCATTTCTTTGGTAAATGGACAAGTAAATATTTGACACTTGTTGAATTTCTTAGTCATTATGAGACGGCTATCGAGTACCAGAGGTATATTGAGCGTAAGAACGATCACGATTCAAGATATAAGAATCCTAAACTCAAAACTGATCTTCAGATTGAAAAAGAAGCAAGTACTCTTTATACTCGAACTATATTCTTGGAAGTTCAAAATGAGATATATGCTTCTTATTCCCATTGCATGTCGATAAATGTTTCCCAAGTTGATAATGGTGAGAGATATTCAATCCGTGATATGCAAGCTGAGAACAAAATCAGGGGTGAAAATAACTTTGTTGTTTATCAGGTATGTGTTCTTATATTGTTTATAACTATAATGCAGTAAGTTTTTAGCACTGATGCAGTGTGTTTTTAAATTTTAATATTTTTAAAAACTGTTATGCAGGTGGAGTTTTGTAAATCTGAAATGGAAGTTCAATGTAGCTGTAAACACTACGAGTCATATGGTCTTCTTTGTAGGCACATTTTTTATGTGTTGAGAATGAACAATGTGAAAGAGTTTCCTCGGAAATACTTGAAGAAAAGGTGGTCAATGGATGCTAAGCCTTTCAACGCTACAGTTAGGACAGTTGTCAGTGGGTCAGATTCGGTTTTACAAAGTGAGGTTTTTGATTTGTACAAGATTTTTGAATCTACGATTGATCGCTTGGTTCATGACATTGGCATGTCGAAGATTTATAAGGAGCAAATGATGGAGTTGTTGAAAAAAGCTAAAATCGATGTTCCAACGGTTCCAAAACTTAACTCGAAAGATATTATTAGTGCAATGCTTGGTGTGAAGGAGCCAACCTCAACTTCAAATGTTATAAATCATTCATACATGAGTTCAAATAAAGGATCCGGTGTTCATACGAGGTGGAAGTCAAAAGCTGAGATTGAAAAAGAAGCAGCTAAATCAAGTGACAAGCGGAGGACATGTAGTAAATGCGAGAATAAAGAAGGTCATAATTCCAGAACATGTACAAACGAAAGAATGCAACCATCTGAAAAAATCAAGAAAACATCTCAGGAGGCGTCGGCGACAAGAACTGGTCTCAGATCTAGGCGAAATTGATGATGACAATTTGATGCAGCTACTTTTTACATATTGATGCAGCTACTTTTTACATATTGATGCAGCTATTTTTTACATATTGATGTAGTTGCTTTTACATACTGGTTTACCTACTTTGAATACTTGTGACAGATACTTTTGCATATTGATGCAGTTACTTTCACATATTGATGCAGTTACTTTTTACATAGTAGTTTAAGTACACCTTTTTTACATAGTGGCATTTTTTACCTAAATCTATTTATATAAAACCTAAAAATAATTTTTGTAAATTTTTAAACCTAATTAATCTATTTTTAAACTATTTTATAAAAAAATGGGTATTAAAATAATTATAAAAAATAATTGAAAAACGTGAAAAATAAAAACTTAGTACCAAAAAGTCCTAAACTACTAGAATAACAAAGGAAAAATGAAAAGCTTGACGTTTGCTTAACAAATAAGCTTGAAATGAGCTTATAAATCTCGAATTGATTATTAATAAGTAGAACAAAACCGTGTTAAATAGAGTTTGAATTGAAAGTATATCAGTAAAAGGCCCAAGGGCAGAGCGGTATGTGTGTTGTGTTGTGAGAGGAGTGGCGCAGGTTCGAGTCCTGGCCACGTCCTTTTTGGTAAAACTTTTTTTTTTGTAAAAACTGAATACCTAGGCTTAAAACAATCCACAAACAAAAATTAAAAATGAAATCAACAAGAGTTAAGCTATTTAAAATAAAGAACGTGACCAGATTATTAATAAGCAGAACAAAACCGCCTTAAATAGAGTTTGAATTGAAAGTATATCAGTAAAAGACCCAAGGGCATAGCGGTATGTGTGTTGTGTTGTGAGAGGAGTGGCGTAGGTTCGAGTCCTGGCCACGTCTTTTTAGGTAAAACTTTTTTTTTCAATTTATTTTTGTAAAAACTGAATACCCAGGTGTAAAACAATCCACAAACACAAATTAAAAATGAAATCAACAAGAATTAAGCTATTTAAGAACAAAAACGTGACCAGATTAAGTAAAATGCTAGAGTGATGAAAATAAGAAAATAATGAGTCGTCCGATATACAATGCAATCGTTCTCTGACAGAACTAGAAAACCAACTGATGAAATGGTGACCTGATTTGGCTTGTTTATTATGATTACTGATGCAAAGGGTAAGGTCTGGGCACCTAATGCTACTCAGTTTAATGAGATTTGAGTCTCAATGACAATTTCATGCAGCTATTTTCTACATATTGATGCAGTTACTTTTTACATAGCAGTTTAAGTACACCTTTTTTACATAGTGGCATTTTGATGCAGTGAATTTTGCATAACAGATATATTTTGATGCAGTGAAGTATATATTTTTTTAATTTCATGTTATAAAATATAATCATTGAATTTTAACAGATAGTAACACACACTAACAAGTAAATAAAATTGTGTAAAAAACTTCATGTTTACAAGTAGTTTGTAAAAAAACACAATGAGTACTTCAATTAAAGATTAATAAAACAAGCTTTTTAGTTAACAATTGTCTTCCTAGGGTAGTATTGAAATTGACGATGACAATTGACGATGACCATTTGATGCAGCTCTTTTAGTCATCAATTGTCTTTCTTACGGTATCACTAAATTTCTTCCACAAAGCTTTATCAAATCTAACATCAGAATCCGTTATAAGCTTTGAAATTTTTGGCTTTTTCCTGAAGTATGATTGTGCGTCCTTCAACAACTTCCCTTTTTTGATGTTAAAATCCATCAGAAGGAATTTGGTCATGTACTTGGCACGAAGCATTTTTAGTTGTGTTTTCTGAGGTGGTCCTTCTTTCTTCAATGGTTGTAAGAAGTTTCCTCTACCAAGATATGTTTCCAAAGGCCTCATAACAAATACCCCGCAATCAACCGCATTGTATTTTGTTTTCCAATTAAAATCAACAATGTTAGTTCAGAAACCAAAATGTCAATGTGTTTTGGGTGTTTATGTCTCTCCAGGTAATCTGTGAAGGAATCAATCTGTGCAAATTTAAATAAGCAGTTATGACATTGTAATACAGTTTTTTAATACTATGATGTAGTAAAATTATCAATATTATTCATATGGTATAGGACTGTAAAAATATCACCTTAAAACATTAACTATGATATAAAACCAGTTATAGACTTATAAAGGGTTTTCCTTTATATAAAATTAATCATATATATATGAGATATAAGACTATAGTTAAATACTTTGATGCAGTGAAATAGCACAATAATGCATTAAGTATGAGACTTACGACGGCAAATAGGTAAGCACCATATCTTTTTTCTATATCATCAATGCCGTTATCTATGTTGTCTATGATGTCGATCTCAGCGGTCTTCAAATTAAAGCAAATGATATAAAAATGGTTTGATGAAGTATCTTTCGTCATCTTTATTGAAGGAAAAAAATTCCTGTATATATTTATTATAAGTATTTAAATTTATTCTAAACATTCTCACAAATACAATAAATTAATACTCATAATAAATATACTTACCAAGTCGACGTCAAGAAAATTTTTCCGTTTTGCTTGAGTTAAAACGTTATGAATATTTTCATCAAAACATTTCATCCTTTCTTGCACATTGATTACTAATGATCACAAAATTTAAAGTTCCAAAATAAATAAGTTATATATTTGAATTACTTACAAGCATTCCCGTATGGCAATATACATTTCCATTGCCCGAAAGCTTGTCTCGGTGCTGTTCCTCATGATTTAATACAAAAGACCATAAGTCTAATATGAGTGCCGCAATTTCTATTTCAGGGTATAGGCTCAAGAAAAAAACACCTTCTACTCCAACTCCTTTGATGATCTGGTAAACAATCTCACTGTACAATGTGATATAAACATAAACTTTTCAGACGGGTTTATCTATATCTGATGCATTAAAGCAAGGAAGTGATGCAGTGATAAAAATATGTGATGCAAAAGTAAAATTCATACAGAGAACATTGAGAAATGATGCACTGTTAATTATATGTGATGTAGTGACAAAAGTAATTGATGCAGTTATATAAATATGTGATGCAGAGAATATAAGGAAAATTCATACAAAGAACATTGAGAAATGATGCACTGTCAATAATATGTGATGCAGTGACATAAGGAATAGTGATGCACTTATATAAATATGTGATGCAGTGAATAATGAATAGTGATGCTTTAAAAATAAAATATGATGCTAGAACTTACCTTTCGGCTGTGTTATTACCCCATATGTATTCTGCTATTTTTCCCCTCTTCAGATTGTGGTTGGCCCAATACGATTTTTCGTTGATAAAATGGCGACGTTAAAGCAAGGGGCAGCTTTACTTCACGTTTATCGTTTTCAGTATAATCCGGTGGAGCAATGCAACTAATTGGTGATGCGTGCATATATATTTCATTTTCTTCTATCCTTTTTCTTTTTGCAGGCAGTGACTTAGCTTTTTCTATCTTAGATTTCTTTTCATTCTCTTTGGACAATTGAGTGTTACTTTGCTTTCTACCAAGATCTTTAAGCACTTGTTTTTTAGCCTGTGTCTTTTTAGAGACCTCCTTGCCAACATTTTTGTCTACCACAATTGTTTCTTTAGCTTGTTCCTTGTTAGATCTTCCTCTTTTACCAGGCTCTTGTCTTAGAACTTGAATTTCAGATAACATATCACCCTTTATGATGCCTTTAGCATCTAACTTCCCGACATCCTTTTTCAATAATTTCACCCTTATAGCATCAAATTTTGTAGTCTTTGCTTCGGTTTGAATTTTAGCTGATAGCGGAATCTCTATATATTTTTCATGTTGTTCGACAATAGGTTGTGTACTCAATGGTGTATTTCCTTTCAAAGTTCTTGTGTAGTTTTTCGGTAACCTCAATTTCATACTATGAAAAGGTTTACTAATTTGAACTTTTTAAATTTGGGGAGATTTTGGTGCATCTTCAATTAAGAAACTTTTTGGCAAGTTGTCTTCTACTTCAGCTAACAAAGGTAGTTTCATAAATGAGTAGTCCAAAAGCTGTTTGTTTACTTCTTCGATAGAAGGAAATTCGGTTATTAAACTATTGATTTCTTCATTTCCAATCGAAGGAAAGTTAGCTTCTTTGAATATTTTAGAACATGTAATTAAAACAATCAGAATAATCAATAGTTTTTTATGAAAAAATAGATTAACTTGATTTTACTGCATCATAGTTACACTTTACTGCATCATAGCATTTTGTTAACTAGTCATGCATCAAGCTTTATGGATAGTTCACAATCCAGTGCATTACTAATTTTAAAAACATAATGATGCAATGAAATTAATAGACAAGATAAAAAGAATCAAATTAAACAATTTTTTTTTGAAAAATGCATCATAGATACAGTTTTACTGCATCATATTGTTTTTGTTAATAGTCATGCAGTGATATGAAATGAGAACCCAAACTCCAGTGCATTACTATGACAAAAACACTATGATGCAGTTAAATTAGTCGACAAGATTTAAAGAGTGTAATTTTACTTTCATCTGCTCCCAGGATTTCATCAGATTCCATTCCTCCTTGCATTTCATTGTCTTCCATTCCACCTTATGTATAAAACACTTCTTCCTCACTATCAAAGAGTAGCTTTGGCGATTGATACTCAAGGAATGAATCATCATAAATGACGATAGCTCCATCTTTATTGTATATTTCATCACATATTTCAGGATTTGCACAATCTATTAATTAAGAATCAAACTTTTTAAAAATACTTTATTGAAATTTACTTTATAAACCAGTTTGCAATATGTTCTTTAACTAGTATATCATAGACTATAATACTAACTGCATTATAGTTTAGTTTATTACTAGTTAAATAAACTTTATGAGGCGGCCAAATTGTAGCATTAAACATAATTACTATTCACATTAAACCTAAAATAAGAGATACGAGTTTTAAGTTTTTTTCTAGTTATATTACAGACATTCAAAAGCCAAATTCAAAATATACGATCCTAGATAATAAATATTATACAAAAGCTAGAGAAGTGTTAGCGTTTATTTACTTTTAGGGGATTTCTTTTTCCCCACTTCCAATTTTTTAGCGGGTGATGTTGCTGCTCCTTTTGTTGATGTTGTCGCTTTTGTCGCCTTGTTCCCCACTTCCTTTTTTTAGCAGGTGATGCTGCTGCTCCTTTGGTTGATGTTTCTCTTTTGGCCCCTTGTTCCCCACTTCCAAATTTTTAGTGGTCGATGCTGCTGCTCCTTCCGTCGATGTTGTCCAATTTATGGGATTTGACCTTGTCGTTCTCGTCATTTCTGGTGTTGAGTTTGGGGTAGAATTTCCTTCCTCCATTGAACTAAGCGAGATATTTTCATTGGTCTTCCCACCATCAATCTGGACATCGGTCACAGCATCGACATTCTTATTCGCCACATCAAAGTTTTGCAAATCAAATTTAGTTGCACCATCATTCTGAGTAGCTTCAGTTGCACCATCATTCTGAGTAGCTTTCACGACATCAGCTCTCTTATCATTCTCGGTACTGTGATTCGCCCCATCAGACACGCCTTCATACAAGTCTTTTAAAAATGATTTAATTTTTTCTTCAAACGTCTTAAATTCTTCATCAAGTGGGTATTCTTCCAAAGCAATCTTAAGCTTCTGTTTGTTACTTTCAAACACTTCCTTAATCGTTGACAGTGAGGCATTCAAGCTATCCTTCATTTCCTGCATGATTTTTTAAAAAATACATTAGGATGCAGTGAATAATAACTATGATGCAGTTTTTAAATGTTTTAATGGTCATTTGCATAATAACTATAAAATCATAGCTACCTACCTGCAAACATTTTTAGAAGTTTTAATTGTCATTTGGACAACCTGGTGCATCAAACTAAACACCTAAAACACAAACACAAGATAATCCAGGAAGTTCTAATTTCATTTATTTCACTAGAAAATCCATGAAGTGGTATGTTAACACCTCTTCTACAGGTGCATAAACTTTTACATCTTATCTATTTTATTTTTAGATTGGGACATACTGAAAGATTACTATTAGTCATTTGGACAACCTGGTGCATCAAAATATCAAAAATGTCAAATTAAACACCTACTTGCAAACATTTTTTAGAAGTTTTAATTGTCATTTGGACAACCTGGTGCATCAAACTACCTGGTACAAACACCTACCTGCAAACTGTCATTTGCATAATAACTATAAAATCATAGCTACCTACCTGCAAACATTTTTTAGAAGTTTTAATTGTCATTTGGACAACCTGGTGCATCAAACTAAACACCTAAAATACAAACAGAAGATAATCCAAGAAGTGCTAGTTTCATTTATTTCACTAGAAAATCCATGAAGTGGTATGTTAACACCTGTTCTACAGGTGCATAAACTTTTACATCTTCGCTATTTTATTTTTAGATTGGGACATACTGAAAGATTACTATCAGACATACAAGAACACACCGACATATTAGAATAGATGGACATGTCCCAAACACTACCAAATGCATCAAAATAAGACATAGAGCTTGAAGTGGTATGTTAACTCGCAAAATATTAAAACTGTCATATTATTTAAACATATCACCCTATGTTACAGCAGCAAAATGAAACTTAGTGTTTACCTGACTTGTTTTTGATCTAAACTGTATAAGATCCTCGTCTGGTTGACTTGTATTTCCAATATGATTCTTTTTCTTTGTCTTGTCAACCTTCTTCTTGGGGGGGGGGGGGGGAAGAACTCGTAACCTTCCAAGATTGGAAATTTCCCGAAACCTTTCATAACATCAATTTCTTCTTTCTCTCGCTTTTTCAACAACTCGGTGTTCCATCCTTTGAAAACAGGTGATGTTCTTTCCACAGTTATAGTTGGTGAGATTGTGGAGCTGCATTATAGTAGCTACAAAAAAAGGAAGTGATGCAGTTAATATAGGAAATGATGCATTTAAGATTAAACATACTAAGAAGTTTAGAAGCATTAAAAAAACGTACCGCCAAAAGAAGTTTGGACGCACCGAAATAACATCCTGGTCTTGTTTTCCATGTCTTAACTCCTGACCGAATGCATTTTAAAGCATATCCACACCAATCATAGTTTTGAAAATCTTCAATATCTCTTAATGTATATAAGAATCTTTGACTGATTGTGCCATCCTTATTACCCTTAGCCACAATATTGAAAACACCACTAAAAATCCAACTTTGAACTCCCAACCCGTTGTTGTCAAACTACAAACATGATCATCAACTATAGATATATGAGGCCTTGGCGCTTTATCGCCTCCCCATGGAGTTGTAGCTCTCCAATCCGTTGTTGTTTTGTCTTCTGTCGTTGTAGCTCGAAGAGCAATCACTTCTTTCTCTCCCATGGGTATTCCAAGCATTTCATGAATTAATTCCTTTGTCACCTTAATTTGTCTTCCATCATCCATGTGTATTGTGTCCGTATCACAATCAAAGTTAAACGCAACCCAGTACGAAAGCTTTGATGGAATGGAAGGGTAATCAAAATTTTTATAATATTCTCCCAAACCCATTTCTCTTATAGTCTCAACCTGGGCGTTTGTTAAAGATTCCAATACAAGCTTCAAATGATTAGACGATATTCTTTAATTAATATAAGGAAAAGTAACCTTTTCTTCACCACCAGAATCCATATTTTCATCATCAATCGATAGAGGTGTTTCCTCCAATATATCATCATTACTAACCTTCTTTTTTCCTTTAATAACAACGTTCTGTTTTACAACGGCTATTTGACTATCGTGAATACCTTTATTCCCCTTTGCCATTTTCTTTTTCCCAACCAACTTATCTACACCCACTTCAGTTCCTTTCTTTGCCATTTTACCAACAACAGCTACGTCGTTTCCAAGACTCAATATTTTACCCTTCAACTTATTTACATCAACAGGTGACGGAGCATCACTCACATTTTTTCCTGCTGCATCAGAGAATAAAATTAAGTGCACACACCAATACATCAAGTACAAAACTAAAACAAACCTACTGTGATGCAAAAAATAAATACATCATACCAAACTAATGAAACAGAAACGTAGGTTTACTGCATCACAGTTTAAATTTCAGTGCATCACACCAATACAAGTAACTACATCAAGTACAGAACTAAAAAAACCTATTGTAAAAAAAACTATTCTAATGCATCACAATGTGGATTTACTGCATCACTGTTTAAAAAAACCACATGTAAAAGTAACTGCATCACACCAATACAAATAGCGACATCAAGTACACAGCTAAAAAAAACCTACTGTAAAAAACCTATCATAAATAAGGCTAAGAAAGAATTTTGCATTTAGCAAACAACCTACCATAAGAACACATTTAACCTAGTAGCCTAACTCATACTTACACACGATTGCCACATACTGCATCATAACGTATATTTAAGTGCATTAAGCAAACAACCTAGCAAACAAACACATATTGCATTATAAACACATTTCCGCAAATAACATAAACTACACTAAACAAAACAGACCACTACATCACAATTTAAATTATCTTCTATCAAAATGATGTTCCCTGAATTATTCTAAAAAATTTCGTTAGACACCATAACCTACGTTTTCGTATATAACGCAATCTACGTTTAGCTGTCCTTTAAAACATCTGACCACTACTGCATCAAAACTTAAATTCAAATGTATTAAAGAAAAACCTTTTCTATTTTTCGCCTGCTTCGGAGTATTCTGAATATCCTCTAATTCTTGTGGATTTTGATCAGGTAAATTATTTCCATCCGAATTTTGGCTCTTTTTCTTTTTTGCCCGATGGCTACTTTCTTCGGGTTCGTCTCCCTGGGCATGATTTTACGTACGACACGTTTGGTTGAACAAACTTTTTTCCTTTTTGATGATCTTGTGCTTGCTATCTCGTCATTTTGATCCGCTTCATTATCATTACTACCTGTAAGACAATAAATTCACACGGTTAGCTATTATCACATTCAACAAAACAAAAAAAATGAGTGATTTATACATAATCTAACTTCTCATCAGTGACTTATACATAATCTAACTTCTCATCAGTGACTTATACACAATCAAAGTTTACTGCATGAGTGACTTATATCTTCAACAATAAACAAGGATAACATAGCTACTCACTAGCTTCGGTAACACATATTTTCTCTCAAAGTTTTCAATTCAACATAAACGACATCTTAAGCCCGTTTTCTCTTCAAAGAAGACATCGCCACGATTCCTCTATCTCGTGAATACTATCTTCTTGCCAATAATAGAATCCAATATGCAACTACTTCTTTTTGTTTAGCCTTTTTTTATTGTAAGTATCTCAAAATTTGACCTTCGCATTCGGTCTTTGATTGATACAAAAATCATCAATACCATGAAAAAGCGAATATGAATGCCAAATTATGAGGTCCGTTACTAAAAAGAACAAAGAAAAAGATGCTAATGTATATTGGATTCAATTATTAGGCAAAAAGATGATGTTCACGAGAAAAAGGAATCATGGGAATATCTACTTTGAAGAGGATACAGGCTTAAGATGTCGTTTATGTGGAGTAATCTTTGAGAGCAAACATGTGATACCAAAGCTATTTGAGTAACTATGTATCTTTTATCTATGTATCTTTTATCTTTGAGAGCAAAAAATCAGCTACATCAACAAGACACCAACGCATAAAAATCTAAGATACTATGTGCACAACCTAACATATACTCATACTACACAAACAATTTCCTACTACGCCATTTCATAAAATAAAATGCATCTATAAGACACACACAACTAAGACACTATGCATGTAACCTAGCCTAGACACATACTTCATACACAAGTTCATACTACATCATTTCAAAAAATCAACCACATCAATAAGTAAAAAGCATACAAATAACTAAGAATCATTTCTCGTAAGCTAATCTAGAGGCATACTATACACACAACTAAACAAATATGACATATATTATTCTCTTCTCAAGCCCGATAGCTCACACAAACTGCATTAAGGTTATACAATTGCGCGCACACAAACACACAATTATTGGCGCAAACAAAATTACAACTTTAAAAATATAGAGTAGCAAAATTATTGGCGCAAACAAAATTACAACTTTAAAAATATAGGAAACATACCATCTCCGATCATAATTCAAATAGCGCATACATGAATAAACCTCAACATCAAAATGTTTTTTTGAACAATCATTATCTATATCCAAAGTCCTACTACCCGAACATAATTCAATCCATAAGTGAAACAGTTAGTCCATACACCAATACAACTAGTGAACAGATTGCTAAGGGAACCATCAATGTTGCATTAGTAGCACATAGACACACCAAGATACATTTACTGAGAACTAAAAGATCTGCGGGTAAATAGGGGCGGACCTACATGAGAGCCGGGTGTGGCACAGGCCACACCCGATTTGAGGTTATGAAGTGGGATTTTTCTAAAAGTATTGTTTTTTTAATATCTTGAGTCCGCCCCTGCACGTAAATGAATCCAGCATCCATGCAGTAATTATAACACTCTAATGCAGTAATTATAACACTCTAATGCAGTAACAAATGAACTAATCATCTAATCTCTTACTTAACAATTCAACTACATATTCACATAATGAAGACATAAGTATCTTCGTCGAACATTCTTTGTCACAAAACATAACCTAGTGCATCACTTCATCAGATCAAATGCATAATCCTTTTACTAAAAACAAACACTTTTCGACATGTCAAACACACTACAAGCATACTAATGTAACCTAACATTAAATACCATGGACAAGTGTATGTTGTATTACTTCATTAGACTACCTGCATTACTTCATTATATCAATTGCATTACTCTATTAAACCAACTACATTAATAGCACATAAACATGGCAAAATACATTTTTCGAGAACTAAAAGATCTGTGAGTAAATGAACCCAGAATCATACGTCACACGCTATTTCCTATTGCATCATTTTATTACAACAACTAACAACTGGAGTAATAACACATAAACACACACACACACACACAAACATAAACTTTTTGACAACTAAAATGTGAATCTGTTCTACTAGATTAAACTTGGCATTTTGAAACATGAGTTGCATCATAATATAAAAAACTGGATTGAACAACTAAATAACTATAGTTTAAAACAAAGTGTGTTTTAAAACAAAAATAACTGCATCAAAAACCCAGTAAACTGTATCACAATATAAAAATAACCGCATTAAACAACCAACCAAATACAAAAAGTTTCACGCATAGCATAACCTACGCTTATTCATCCTAATACATGATAACTTAGGACCTACTACATCACAGTTAAAAACCAATTGCATAGTTCATACAACCACCTAAGCAATCACATTTCGACATATAATTCCACCTACACATGACCTAATCAAACCTTATACACCACTTCACGTAACCAAATCGAATCTTATATTATACAAACGAGTACTTACTGCATTACTTCATGACATAAACTGCATCAAGCACATAAACACATAAACAAACAGACACTTTTCGACACCTAAAACACAATGAGTGTATCCTAATATGACCTTATACTTTACATACAAGTACTTACTACATTACTACATTACAAAAACTGCATCAAATAAACAAACATATACACTCTTTTTATAACTAAACCACACTACGAGTAACCAAATCTAACTTTATATTGTACAAACGAGTACTACTGTATTACGTCATGACAACCACTATGTAAAGTACACAAGCAAACATGCACTTTTCGACACCTAAAACACAATGAATGTATCCTAAACTAACCTTATACTTCACATACAAGTATACATAAAAAAATACATACACTATTTTTTATAAGTAAAGTACACTAGGAATAACCAAATCTAGCCTTATATTATACAAACGGGTACTTACTGCATTACTTCATGACGTCAACTGCATCAGCCACACAAACACACAAGCGATCACTTTTCGATGCCCAAAACACACCGCGTGTCGTAATCTAACCTTATGTGTGTCAAATGTAGTAAAAAAATATTCTAGTGTGTTGTAGGAAGAACAAGACAAAATGGAATGAAGGAGGAACAAATGTGTCGAATGTAAAAAAAACAAAACAAATCAGGTCATGAGAAAGGTGTGTTGTAAGAACATGACAAAATTGTCCTTTCACTATTAAAAAACGTTTTATCTTCTTATTGAAAAAACAAAACAATTTTACTTAAAAGGTGGTTATTCTTAATTATGGTTTTTAAAGCTTTGTCATAATAAACTTTCACGAACCTTTCTCGTAATTGATGCATTCTCATCAGGTCCTGGGAATCCACAAAAGAAATCAAATAAGGTCCCAAATTTACCCCGAGTCTAATGCGATTTTAAATCCTTAACCAACCATTGTCAAGACTTTAGAGAGTGAATACCATTTTTTAACTGAAATCTTTTTTAAAGCCTTATGATTGCTGCGATTTAAAATGGTTGTTCTCTTTTTTTTCAGAACCTTGACACACAGTTGCTAAACAGGCGCGGACCAAACGGACGCGGGCTTAAACGGGCGCACAATAAAAACACATAAACTAAAATAAAAAACTCTGAAACGGACTTAAACGTGCGCATGAACTAAGTATGTAATCAGGCCTATTCATCCATCAGTTTCAATGCAACGGAACAAATGATGCTAAGAAACTACGAACAGAACACAATAACATATATGATATTTCATACACAGAGGAGTTCATGGTACCTAAAAACTGAAAAAATTAAAAACCATCACATTTTTAGTGTATCCATTACAATAATTTCAGTGGTTCGAGCCTTAAGCAATACTCATCACACGAGGTGTTTGATACTGAGTAAAATAGTCCTGCCTTAGCAGTGGGAGTTCTCTAGCTTTTTAAACAAAGCTCAAACCTGATTGATAGACTATAACCATGCTCTTAACAAATGAAGACCCGTTATACACAGGTTTACATCGTATCATATTATCATGGAACCTCATGAGACTGGCTACGGATCATATGCTAGTTTAATTCGACTTCGTAGACGAGAACAGATGTATGGTTGACGTTTACCAATTCTAAACATCATCTAATACACCATAACAAGTTTCTAATAGCCAGAACTAAACATTCCATCTCAAGCAAACATAATGTTTAAAATGCAGTAAATCTAATTGAAACATGCGTCTAATTCAAGGCTGCAAAATGTACAATGTTTAACTAGATTCAGCCACTAAACTTAGCCATACATATCAGCGTCCTTGACCAAACAAATCGTCTTTCGGTTCAGATTAATCGACCAGATGACAAAAAGTTTCATACAAAAAATTTCACTCACAAATTTTTCTAACGTTGCTACAAAACACATATAAAAACACTACATTAAAGTTATACGATCTTAATAAAGTTATACAATCTTAAAAAATCGTAAGCCGCTGCAAGCCCATAGCAAGCCCGCTGCAAGCCTGCAACAAGCCCGCTGCAAGCCCGATGCAAGTCTGCTGCAAGCCCGCAGAAAGCACGCAGCAAGCACGCAACAAGCACGCAGCAAGCCTGCAGCAAGCCCTCATCAAGCCCGCATCAAGCCTGCATCAAGACTGCAACAAGACCATATAAAAACTAATTGCAAAACATTGCATAACTAGTACACTTAACATAATTTAGCCAACATATATCATACAAATACTTCATAACAGTCTACCATATAAAAACTAATTGCAAAATAAATATAAATCATAGATCAATTTTAACAAAATCACTTACTAGATGATATGGTTATCGAGTTTTCTGGCGACTTTTCTTTATGATTTCCATAAAATACTTTTTTTTCAACCACAGTTGTTGATGCAAAAGTTGGTTGATCCTTGCTAGACCCGAATTAGGCTTGATTCGGGTTGGCTGGGCTCCGGCTCCTGCACCAAGTGAATCTTTTGGTTGGGATCCTACACACTAAACAACACGCGTTAGGCTTACCGTGAGAATGTTTCCCACGATTAGACTCCGGCGTGAGAGTAAGTAATCGATTTAGGGTTTATGTGAGTTTAGAGTACAAGTCGTAATACCTTTGTGGAACCCTTGGGGGTTCCTTTTATAGGCAGTGAAACCCTAGTGGGCTTCCACTGATGCTTCGGCCCCAAGGAAGAGATAATCACTAGAATTTAGAATGATTGTTATCTTCTAATCTTGGTAGTGAATATCCTCTCTTATTGGGATAAAGATACTCCAGACAGAATATGATTCTGTCTAATCTTATGTCGGCCGCACTGGGCCGTGGGCCGCACACATGTGCGGTTACTGTTCACTCAAGCCCATAAGCCTGAATGACATTTATCCACCCATCTGTGATGGACCGGATACGGGTAGTACCCGTGGGTCGGGCTCATGACCCGGTTGGGGACTATACGTCATCAACAGTCTAGCACTTTTTCTTTTTACTAAATCAATTAAATTAAAATTTGTATAAGTATTTAATAAACATAAAATAAAAAATAAAAATAATTAGGGTTTTCAATAGTATTTACCTGAGGGAGAAAAATCCTTCAAATTCGTCCTCACTATTTCTAACCACTACCAACCAATTGTCTCCTGCATCAATCCATTACATCAACTGCATCAAGGACAAAGACATTTTAGACAGTTAAAACACTCGTTTAACCTTATCTAATAATAATACCAAAACAAGTGCGTACTGCATCAATTAATTACTTTCACTGCATCGAGGATAAAGTCATTTTTAGACAACTAATACACTTTGAGTGTAACCTAATCTAATTTTTTAACACCACAAACAAGTACCTATTGCATCAATTCATTACATCAACTGCATCAAGGTCAAAGACATTTTTACACAGCTAAAACACTTCGAGTGTAACCCAACCTAATATTTTATACCCAAACAAGTGCCTACTGCATCAAATTATTACACTAACTGCATCGAGTACAAAGACATTTTTAGACAGCTAAAACACTTCGAGTGTATCCTAATCTAATTTTTTATACCAGAAACAAGTGCCTATTGCATCAGTTCATTACGTCAACTGCATCGAGCACAAAGACATTTTTATACAGCTAAAACCCTCGGGGTGTAACCTAATCTAATATGCTAAACAACTACAAAATGTTCAAACAAATAAGCTCAAACAAATTGCAAAATGTTCATTGAGCAAAATACGCTAGCTAAAATGAATTACACTACTTATAATAAGCTAGATAAGCAGTTTGACTTTTTGAACATGTACAAAAGTTTACCTAGAACTTATGGCTCATCCAAATAAGCCGTAAGTTTCGTAAATCAATGAAAAAAACTAGGTCTGAACAAGAAAATCTCAAATAAGCTCACAAATAAAGCAGATATGACTTAATAAGCTAAACAACTTATTTAACCATATTTTGATAAAAGTTGACTTTTTCAAAAATACTTTATGATGACTTATTATGACTCATAAGATGTTATTAAGCACTTTTTGTTTTAGAGAAGTTTCTAGAAATGCTTATTAATGAAAATAGTTTGATTAAATGAAAATCTGATGAAAACAATGACTGATAAGGCTACTTCGAATGCTGATTCTAGGAAATGCAATAAGATACAATGAAAATCCTTAACTACTCTTTTAAACTCACAATTACAGGTTTCTAAAAGACTAGATCACAAGACCTAATTCTCAATAAGCTTAAAATTACAAAGTTATGAATCAATAGTTTAGATTAAAATTTAACCCAAACCTTTTTCAAACCCAATTGCCTCTTTGACTTATGAACTTTGACTTTTAGTGACTGGAATAGGCAATGTTTAAAGCTAGTAAACGAATTTCAAACAACACTCAAACTGATCACAAGCAAATGAGCACAACAACACTGATCCAAACACGCTGTTAAAGTGAAAACTTGAGAATTAACAAAGTAGAATTAAGAACTATAAAGGAATACTAAAAACAGATTAAAATCGATCAAAATATATCGATTATAAATTAACTTACACAGATCGATTTGATGATTCTCGAGGTATGCGTGTTTGATAATATGCTCGATTGAAGAGATTTATTAGATTTAGGGTTTGCTACGTTTTTTTTGTTGTGTGTGTTTTTTAGAGGCGAAATGAAAACAACCTAATAAAGAACGAGGTAACGGCTGGTGGGTTTTTACCCTAAAAATAAGGAAGTCGTTAATGGGGTGGAAATGACGGATTTGCCCATAATTTTTTTCCATAAAATTACAGATATGCCACTCCGCTTTTTTTATTATTAAAATCAAATCCAAGGGCTAGGATTCCTTCCTAGACTTTTTATTTTAAGGGGCTTTTTATTATATCCCCACCATATATATATATATATGTACGTATATATATATACGTATATATATATATACGTATATATATATATATATATATATATATATATATATATATATATATATATATATATATATATATATATATATGTATATGTATATATCTATATATATATATATGTATATA
>JANFOE010000572.1:602500-772335 GCA_025667525.1 Glebionis coronaria
TAGCAACCAAAGAAGAGATATCAAGCAACACAATGCAAAATCTTATGGGTGCAAGTAATTGTGGAGGTCAAATAGAGGTGGTCATTTGCTAGTGCATTTGACCACTTCAGTGAACTTTACAAGCTCTTGGCTTATTCAATAAGCTACCAATCAAAGAAAACAGATAGTGCAGAGATACACACCAATGAAAACTACTCCCAAACCAAAATTCACCCCTTGAATCCAAGTTTTAAACAAATTATAGCTTCTGATGTGTTTGACCTCAAACAAAAACCTTTTTGACAGATTTTTGATAAAATGTGAAAAACTTAGTTATAGGTTTAGTAAACTTCCCAGTTAGCTAAAACAACTTAAAAACTACTATTACTGACCTACAAATCTTAAAAACCAATAAGCAAAGGCCTTAAGGCCTTGCTTAACCAAACACCCCTTAATTCACTTGTTTGACTGATTTTAGCTTGATTTCCAATTTTTCCAAGTAACCTACCCTTTTTATGATTCCTACAAGTCTACTAGGTGACTACTAATAGAACTGAACTGAAAAATAGATCCTACAAACACAAATGCATAAAATCACATAGCATCTCCCACTTAACAGATTTTAAGACAATTTTGTTAAGAGGAATTTTAAAGAGAAAACAAACCTATCCCCCACAACTTCCTAGTGGGATTCAGCTATGCTCCTTGGACCTTGTTCAACAGCTAGACCAAGACCAAGGTACTTGGACAATAAAACACCCTAAAGGAGGATCAAAGGTTGATCCCAAGGTCCTTCAATGGTGAATCTCCTCCCACAATGAACAAACAACCAATCCAATACTCCAATTCCTTCCTAAAGCCTGTTGGTGACAAGCCTTTATCAGTCCTTGAAGCAGGGTTGGGGTTAGTAACAGATGCAATCAAAATTAATAAGACAAGCAATAACAGCAGCCTAATAAGCACCTTTTGAGTGCTTATAGAAGCTTAGTTATGTAAGACCAGTCCAAGCCCTTCAAGTATGGACTACTTGAGAGGCAAGACAACATATCTGCAACCTTGTTATCCACAAACTTCAACAATTGAAGCTATGAACAACAGATCAAAATACTACCTCAGACCACTTTTGAAATCAAAAATTCCAAAAGTGTTTTCTATCCTAGGTTTTAAACCAAGCCTCACACCTTTGATATGATGAAACTAAGATGTAAAGGGGTGTTTACAAACCCTAAGATCCAAAGTTACTTGAAGAATCAAGCACTTAGAACCCTAAACGTATATGATAGAAACTTGAAAATATTTTGTGAAAATTTTCAAATCCTATCAAACAATATCTTAATCCTTAACAAACCACACACAAACATCAACAATGAATATGGAACTCAAATTCTAGCAGCTAAACAACAGCTTCAATTTTATTAAAAGGAATTACACTTGAACATTTCAAAAACCAACTTTTATTAAAACTTGAAAGAAAATTACAATTTAGAATGCTAGAAAATGGAACAAAGGGGTACTCCACATATGGGGCCTCCTTTTATAGGCAAATGTTTACAACACTGTTTATAAACCCTAACGAACTAAATTCCCTAAACTAGCCTTGCAGAAGCTTCTAGGCTTGTTGCTAGCTTGCTTAGATGAATCAGGGACGTTCATTGAGTGCTTGGTGACCAAGGAAAGGCTTTAGTTCGTTGATTTTGCCATGTCATGATTCTTTGCCAGGTGTCGACTTGTAAGAGGTACTTGTGGGGTCTTTCTGGTAGTGGAAGTTGAGGTTTTTGTTGTGGGATGTGACTGAGGTGAGGTGAATCACACATGAGTATAGCCAATTTCCTTTTCCCCTTTGTCTTCTTCATTTTTAAACCTGGGTAAAAGGTGTTCTTGGGAGGTAAAAATCTCTACAATAAATGTTACCCGCTTAATTAGGAGTTTGAACTTTAGACTTGGCAGCTTTGGTCCTTGGTTTTTGGAAAAAGGTGTTTAACAAGTTATTTCAGCTATGAAAACGTGTTCCTTTGTTAAATAACTTTCAAACTTCACACTTTGGCCACCAAACTTTATGATAAGGGTTTCAAGGGTTGTTTTTGCCACTTTTGAATATTTGAAGGACTGAACTTGGACATTCTTGATCTTCAAAGGTCTTCAATGTATCTTTGAATTCATGAGGGAACATTATTGACAATTTAGACTTGATGAGGGACTAAACTTGCCAATTCTTCAAAGTTGAAGGACCATTTTGTAGTTTTAACAAACTTAAGGGACCAAACTTGTAAATATGAATATACAATGGTTTTAAGTGTCATTTCTTCATAATTTGAGGATCAATCTTGTACATCTTCAAGTCTTCAAGGGTTTTTCTTGGATAAATCATGAACTAGGGCCCGGTTCTTTGTACGGCTTCGTTTCTCGTGTTCGTTTTTCCTTATTTCTTGTAATCTTTTGTCTTTTTCACGATATCCATACCTAAAACACACAAGTATACAAATACAAGCATATATAGGGTATAATTATGACATTTTATGCATTTAAATCCCGAAAAGAACGATGAGATCATGTATAAATGCCATCTCATCACTCACTCCCCCATACTAAGCCATTGCCGTGCACTCACGCAATGCTAGAATAAAGTATCTAAGCATCACCAAAATTCAATTTTATTAACCTTTATTGAAAAGTAGAAGACTTGCAACAATACTATGAAGATGTGAAAAGACATAATGTATGATTTTTATCACGAATGTGACTTTTAGGGTCAATGAATAGAAACAAGTAAATGTCCCATAGAGTAAATTTCGTCATCCTTGATTGTCATACATTCCATGCTAAGTGCAAAAACGAGATCATTGTTGGTACAAGTCACAATGCTAACACTACTCATACGTCCAAATTGTGTAATACTTTTTCTCCCCGCAATCCTAGTTATTATAAAAGGAAATGGGTTTCTAGAATTTTTTAACTATTTGTCATGGATCACAAGTGATTCATATTGACTTATTTTAGTATTTATTATTCCGAAAGTAAAGTAGCACGATTTAATTGATAGTTAGCCGAAGGACAAAATCTTTTAAAACGGCTTCTCGTGTATCTCCTTAAGTTCATATCTTGGCATAACTCGTTTCACGATTTGAGACCTTTCTCGGACCGATATTTGGCATGTACTTCATACTTCAAATCTTGTGAAGACGTTCTTGAAATTATGGTCTTCTCTTCATATATTGGAATTTCTTCACTTGACATTTTTGAGAGATTCTTCATACTTGGACCACGACTTCATCTTTTTTCTTCAATCTTTATTCTGGAATTTAATATACAACGATCCGCCTCCTTTTAGGACTTGGATATATTTATCCTCATACCTTGTAAGGGTCTTTTTGGATAGACTTTCTCCATGATCTTTAGGGTAGTAATTGCTTTTTGTCGTGTGTCTTGATCCTTCATATTGATTTAGGAATAATGATACTTCACATCATCTTGGATCTTTAGCAACAAAATAGAGCTCCTCATGCCTTGTTAGGGCCTTTTTGGATCTTCACCAATCTTCGCGTCCTGCTTCATTAAGTTATGCCTTGGCTATGAACTCTATTTAACCCCGAGCAACTTTTAAAGGATCTTGTGCTAGAAGCTAAGTAACCTTTCAAATCGTACGACCTTATTTATTGTAATTATTTTTATTCCTAATGCATTGATCTTATGGGAGAAAAAGCCACAATTAAAAACATATGAGTTTTTGAAAGAACATTTTCATGTTCTACGTTTAGCATGATCACTTTTCTAACTCTATCATCTCTCGTTCTTCACTATTTAAAGACCTCTAATTAAAGAGACTCGTGAATACTTAGCCATGCAAGTCAAAATTAAGCCAAATTTGGATTAGCTTTCTGAAAGTCCCTAATCAATGCTAGAAACCCTAAACTTAGCTAATCAACACAAGGTATTACTTTTCAAACGTAATCTTATTATTGTATAATAAAGAATTACAAGTGTTATGGATAACACCGTTTGATGACAATGTGTTGTGCACACTTTGAACAACTATAAACCTTAACTTATGAATACAGTCGCAGCTGTTTGATTCTATAAGTTCAAAGCATTAATGTCATGAATATACTCAAAATGTTGAACATTAATGCATAGATACACATCCTATCTATAGTGATACTAGGTTGACCTAAATAGTACTTGATGGTGACTACACAAGACTTTCACTTTTTTGACATCAGTCACATGATGCTCTTCTATTCTTGGTAGTCTGCCATTGTGCTTTTAGGAAACAGTTGTCGAAACTGTTTCCTTTTTCTTCATTGTCTCGAACACACAAATGGCATGTCCAAAGTGTGCTGAGTGTTAACAGGGTATTTCCACCCCTGTTAACCCTCAACCCCTCAGAGTCCCTGATACATCTTGGCTGTTATCCATCACAGCCAATGAGTATGTCTTCAAGTAATCTTTGACTTCCTTGAAAATGTCTCTGACATGGACTCCTCTGAGGTTGCTCACAGAGACTTGGATCTCTGTAAGTCTTGCGATACTTGCCTGCCTCCTAGGCACATGCAAGGGACTATCTAACAGCTTAATTATGTTTAAATCTATGATCAGGGAATCTAACAAGCTTAGATTCCCAACAATCTCCCCCTATTTAAACATAAATATTGCTAGATCTATCTAAGTTAATGTAAGTGAGTTAACAGCTTCTTCTTACTCATAACAAATCTAAACAAACATACCTCATGATTTTATTCATACTTAAAGGAAATTACAAGTACATTACAAAAGTGAAATAAAATGTGAAGGTAAAATTGGGCTGTGAATTTCTTCAATAGTCATCATTTTTAATCTTTTCTTCAGCTTCAGCTATGTCTAATCTGTTATCCAACTCTTCCTGCAAAGCTTTTGCAAACACTTTGGAATACTCTGTGTTGATCTTGAGTCGCTTCTTGAGACAAAGCAGTTGAATTGTTGATGCTAAGCACAACTCATCTTCTCTTTGAAATGCATACTTACAAGCTCTGTTCATGAATGCCATTCCTCTTTCAGGCTCTGTGTATGTCTGACCATCAACAGGGCCAACTATACCATTTGGTAGGATCAAATACCTGTGCATTCCATCCACTTGAACATCATCTGTGACAAAAGTTTCCTTAACAAGTTGAAAAACTCTTCTTCTTTTCTTACCAGTCTTTGGGGGTTCTTGTTCAAAAAGCTGTGGTGGGGGATCTATCTTGAGTTTGGCAGCCGTTTCTTTGATCCAGGTAAACTTGGCCTTAAGAGTCTTAAGCAGAAGAAAATTAGCCTGTCTAGTTCTTTTGGCAGCTAAGGCTTCAAGTTCGAACCATTCAGATAACCCAAGTGTCTTTAGCCTGAAGTCGTCAAACACATTCATGTTTCCCTGTTGGTTGTCTCTCCACAAGATCATCTGTGGGGTGTTGGTGGATTTGTGAATTGTGTATTTGAACTTGGTTATCTTGCCAGGTGCATACCTGTTGTTAACACAGGCATCATAATCAGCTTTGACTTTTCTTAGTGCCAAAGCGCGTTTAACTTCCATTTCCCTCAACCTTTGTTTCTGCTTCTCCCTTTCAGGTGGAGTCATCTTCCTCAGAGTAGCTTCATTCAATTCTTTGGCTGTCTTGAGTTCATTTAATCTCTTGAATTCCTCAGCCTGTTTCTCTATTTCTTTAGGGGTTAAAGGATTCTCATTGGAAGGTGTAAAGGTTGAAAATTGGGAAAGGTCTGTGGTGGATCCTCCTGTCTCTAGCATCGCAACTATCTTCTTTAGTTTGGTGTCTGTGTCAACCAAAACTATCTCCTTTACTTTCTTCGAGACAGAGGATTCCACACTCATGTTTTTCAAAACTTCAGCTCTTCTGATAAATGCTGTCTGAGCCTGAGTTTGTATTGCTTTGGGAAGGGAGCTAACAGTGAACTTTAGCTTATTGGCAGCTAGTTCACCATCATCCCCAGACTCGCTGGTGTTAACCAAAGTTAGGGACTTTGATGAATCAACTCCATCTTGATTCTTTTGCTCCCCCTGAGTGTTATCCTCATCATCAGATATGGTAACAGGTGTGATGACTTGGAGGGGGACAGGTGAAATGGTGTTGTCAGCTGATGTTGAGCCTTGTTTAGCAGATTCAAGGTTAAGTATTGGTTCCTTCTCCCCCTCACGTTCATCCTGTCTATGCAGACGTTTGGATGAACGTGTTTGAAAGTTCCTTGCAATCTGTTCAACAGAGGCCGCCATAGCACGTTGCCTTTTCCTTGAAGCCCTGGCAATCTTCAGCAGAAGGTTGGAGTTTCCATTAGTATTGGCCTGAACGCGATTAACAATGAAGTTTGCATGACGGTATTGCCTGTTGCGAATAGCTTCAAACTGTCTGTGCATAGTTAGCCATGTTCATGGAATAAGGCAGGGACCTCTGAGTCAATTACATCCTTGATTCTTTTGGATAGGTGACTAAGTCCTTGTGCTACACCTTTTCGTGCACCATCCTTGATGGGTTCAGTAACCGCCTCAGCAACAGCCTTTTGAATAATCCCTGGAAATGTGACAGTGAAGTTATGCATTTTAGACTTGATCACATCCAGCTTTCTTGATAAGCGTTCAATGTCAGATTGATGATGAACAGGTTGAAGATTATGGATGTTGAGACTTTGTTGAGCATAATCACCCCCCCCCCCCCCTTGGTAAAAGATTAAAGTTTGTTTGGGCAGGATGATCAAACATGAGAAATTCAGTTGTTGGATCATAGGCTGGGCGTTGGAAGACTGTTGTGGTGGAGGTAGCAGAGTTTGGAGTAACAACAGCTTCCTTGGGAGGAGGAGTATTATTTCCAGCTGGAGTGGACACAACTATTTCCTTGGGAGGAGAGACAGATTGTTGATCATCTTCTTCTTCTTCATCCTCCTCCTCAAACATCCCCTCACGGGTTTCATCTTCAGGCATCGATTCAAGATCAGAGACATCATCCACTAATGACAACATTTCTTCTTCAATATTAAGTAGAGGCTTTCTTCGTCATTTGTTTGGTCTTGAATAATTGTATCAGCCTCTTTCTCCTGGTGTACCTGGGATTCAGTGGCTGGCTGTACAATTTCAGCCTGCAAGTTGTTATAATTAGTAACAGGGAAAAAAGTAAGGGGAATGGTCGCCATTTCGCTGTCCCAGAGAGGCTGAGGGTGATTACTCAGCCACTCCAAAGGATAAATCCTTGGGATTCTTTTAAGTGTGAAAAATATATGGTTAATGATCGCCATTCGCTGCCCCTAGGAAAGCTGAGTGTGATTATTCAGCCCCCCCCCCCCCCCCCAAAAGGTTAAAACCTTTGGGACTCTTTTGATTGTGAAACATATGTTGTTTATGGATCGCCATTCGCTGCTCCTAGGAAGGCTGAGGGTGATCATTCAGCCCCCCCAAAAGGTTAAGAAACATTTGGGACTCTTTTAAGAGTGAAACATATGTGGGTTAAGGTCGCCTGTTACGCTGCCCTAGGAAAGCTGAGGGTGATGATTCAGCTCCCCATGAAAAGGATAAATCCTTTGGGATTCTTTTAAGGGTGAAAAAGTTAAGGGTTAAGATCGTCTTATTACGCTGTCCCTAGAAGAGCTGAGGATGATTATTCAGCTCTCCTAAAAGTAAAACTTTTGGGATTCTTTTTCTGAGGGAACCAAGAGGCTGTGTGAAGTACAACTGATCAAGGTTGAGACATATGTGTATCCAGGTTATTGTTAGCCTGAATACTATCTAGAGGGTGCAGGGTCATCGGGGTGCTTTATAAACATAAATGAATCATTCACTGGTGCAAAGACAGGGTGTACAGAAGTCTTAAAGAGTTCTAAGTGCATAGACAGACTTCTATGGGTCGAAGATTACCCTAACTTCACCACTCTCTCCTATAGACAATTGAGAGTGGCTGCTTGTGAACCTCTAAAAATGTACACTGATTACCTGTGAGATATCAGCTGGATTTGGCTGGTTTCCTGTTGTCTCAGCTGACATTGAGACGCTAGACCCCTGTTGTTGGTCAGCCGAAGTCTCTGATTCCACAAGAGTATCTGGAACAAAGGAGGTGTCTTGGTTCACAGTATTCTTTCCTTTGGCCTTAGCAACAGATTTGGTGTGGGAAGAAGATGGGTTTTTCTTCTTCTTAGGTTGTTGGCCAATAGAAGCCTTGGACTTCGTAGTGTGCTGCCCAGAGGTCAAAGACTTAGACTCGCCAGACACACTAGAGGTAATCACCTTCTCAGAAGAAGGGAGCAAGGACTTCTCAGCTGTTGGTTGTTTGTTGGCAACGTTCATCATATGAGAGGTGACAGGGACATCTTCAGCTCCAATTTCTTTGTAGATGGCACCTGTGATGCGATAGGGCTTCAGAGCAGTCAAAGCAGAGTTATGATAGTTGTCTCCCAACAGGCTTTCAAAGATCAGCGACAAGAAACGAACATAGCAGATATTCTTTTCCCTGATTTGGTTTCTTCCCTTCAGCTGTTCAACAAGGTTGGAAAAGAGAATGCTTCCTACATCAACATCAGCTCCCTAGATCAGCCCATTAAGCTATAGATTGATGGTTAAAGGACATCTGATCTTGGGATCCCTGCATTCCTCCCAGGGATTTAACAATGTGGGTGAAGAGGACACGCCACATAGGTGTAAAGTACTTAATCTTTAGAGGAGATTTCGAGAGGACCTCAGCGGGTGTAAGAGCATGGTTTACATCATGGAAGGGTTTGAGTGTGGCCAGGGCATCCTTAACAGCCTTTTTGTCAACCACCTTAAGGCATTCATCACCATGTTTTAATCCAGCCACACTCGAGAAATCTTTAAGGGAGAAAGCAAATGGGTGTTCATTGCATGAAAGGCTAAAGGTTATTGTGTCATCAACTACTTCAGCAGAGTACCAGAATTCCCTAAGGTATTCTTGGTAGAAGGTGGTTGGGGATTTGGTGAAGGCTTCACTTATATCACAGTTTTGAATGAAGTTTACCAGATCTGAGTAGGTGTCATTTGGAGCCTTGATCCATCCAATGGAGTTGTTTGAGGCGAGAATACTTTCATTAAGCTCGAAGTTAATGTTTGCTGCCTTGGGAACGGGAAAAGCCATGGATTCAAGGTCGAAAGAGAATGAAAATGGAGGATGGTTTAAGAGAGAGAAGAGCTTAAAGAGAGAAATAGATTTGTGAAATGAGAATAGTGGTGGGTGAGGAGAGACGAGAGACAATATATATATTCAAACAAGTGAACAGTTATTCAACCGCATTTAATGCAAAGTGGGAAAATGACTGCTCATGTGGGTCCCTTGACCTTTCAAAACTTATTTGTCTCCTCGTTATTTGAAAAATAAATGATTAAATATTGAGAATGTTTTTAGCATTTACTTGGAAAGTAACTACCTAGTTTCATGTGAAAAATATTTAATATAGAATCAGTCATTTAATGAACACATTTATTATCAAGCCACAAGCTTTGAGATATTGAGCATCCATAGCTCAGCAACTAGCCAATTGAACGAAGGTTCAGCCAAAGGCTTTGTGAAAATATTAGCTAGTTGTAGCTCTGTGGGAACAAAGTGCATCTTAATATCTCCCTTCATTATATGATCCCTGATAAAATGATACCTGATATCAATGTGTTTGGTACGAGAGTGAAGAATAGGGTTGTTGGATATGGCAATGGTGCTGGTGTTATCACAAAAGATTGGCACTTTGTCATATAAAATTTCATAGTCAGCCAATTGACTTTTCATCCAGAGCACCTGAGCACAACAGCTGGCTGCAGCGACATATTCTGCTTCAGCTGAAGACATAGCCACAGAGTTTTGCTTCTTAGCACTCCATCCAACTAATTTTCCTCCTAGGATTTGACAGCTGCCTGAGGTGCTTTTCCTGTCAATACAGCATCCAGCATAGTCTGAATCTGAATAGGCCTTGAGATCAAAGACTGATTCCTTGGGATACCATAGACCTAGGGATGGTGTTCCTTTGAGATACCTGAAAATTTTCTTAACAGCCACTAGATGGGATTCTTTTGGGTTAGCTTGGTACCTTGCACAGAGACATGTGGAGAATTGGATATCAGGACGACTAGTTGTCAGATACATGAGTGACCCAATCATGCCTCTATATAAAGTCTCATTAACAGAGACCCCTGACTCATCAGGGCCCAAGTTGTTGGGTGGAAGCATGGGGCATTTCACTGATGCACAATCAGCTAAGTCATATTTTTTAAGTAAATCCTTAACATACTTTTCTTGACAAATTGAAATTCCCTTAGGACATTGTTTAATATGAAAGCCCAAAAAGTAAGTTAATTCACCCATCATACTTATCTCATATTTCTTGGTCATTAATTTAGCAAATCTTTTACTAAGATTAACATTTGTTGACCCAAAGATGATATCATCCACATAAATCTGCACAATGATGAAATCACTCTTATCCTTGAAAGTAAAGAGTGTTTTATCAATAGAACCCCTGACAATTTTTTTTTCAGTTAAGAAATTAGAAAGAGTTTCATACCATGCTCTTGGAGCTTGTTTCAGCCCATACATGGCTTTGTGTAATCTGTACACATGGTTGGGAAACTCGCTGTTCTCAAATCCTTCAGGTTGTTCAACATACACTTCCTCAGCCAAATCTCTATTGAGGAATGCACTCTTAACATCCATCTGATACACAGTGAAGTTCATATAAGCAGCATAAGCCAGGAAGATTCTGATGGCTTCAATTCTTGCAACAGGAGCAAATGTTTCATCATAATCAATTCCTTCAGTCTGAGTATACCCTTGTGCCACCATCCTGGCCTTGTTTCTGACGATGTTTCCAATTTCATCCATCTTATTTCTATAGATCCATCTAGTGCCTGTGATATTCTTTCCAGGTGGAGCTGGCACCAGTGTCCATACTTTGTTCCTTTTGAACTGATTGATTTCTTCTTGCATAGCAGCTACCCACCCTTCTTCTACAAGAGCCTCAGCTACTCTCTTAGGTTCAATTTGTGAGAGAAATTCAGCAAAGAGACATTCATTGGCTGAGGCAGAATCTGAGTCATGAATTCTCTGTCTAGTAGTAACCCCTGCATTAGGTTCCCCAATAATGTTGACAAGAAGAATGTGTTGATCTCTTGACCACTTATTTTGAGGAGCTGGGGACTTAAGGACAGGAACACTTGTGGGGACAGCTGGTACAATTTGAGTTTCATCCTGCTGACTAGGAGGGCTTTCTTCAAAGACTACTTCAGTGTCAGAGTCTTCTTCAGCCATATCAAGAGGCACAAGTTCATTATCAGCAGGAGATTCTTCAGGGATTTGAAGAATTGGTGAGTCATCAATAGCAGTAGAAGAAGAGGGACTACTAGAGGTCTGTGGTTCTTCTTCATCAAGTTCCTGAGAGGTAGGAACTTCTATATTGTGAGTAGACAGAGGGTCAAAGGCAGGAACATAAGGAGTGAGAGTCTTGGAGTGATGATGGTGATGACTGGTATGACTTGGTTCTGAGAATTCATCACTTAGGAAAGACACATTTTCATTAAAATCAATTTCATCACCCTCTTTTCCAGTTCTCTGTATGACTTCATCATCTTCATTGAATCTGAAATGAAAGGTTTCTTCTACTTCTTGTCTTCTGATGTTAAATACTCTGAAGGCTTTGGCTGTTGGAGAGTATCCCACGAAGAAACCATCATCAGCTTTTTCATCAAATTTTCCAAGTTTATCCCTGTAGTTGTAAATGAACACAGGGCATCCAAAAACATGAAAATAGCTGACATCTGGAGATCTTTTTCTGAAGACTTCATAGGAAGTTTTACCATGTCTTTTGACAATGATTGATCTGTTTTGTGTGTAGCAGGCAGTGTGAACAGCTTCTCCCCAAAATTGTTTTGGTAAGGCTGCACCATTCAACATGGTTCTGGCTGCTTCAATCAACGTCCTGTTTCTTCTTTCAGCCACACCATTTTGTTCAGGGGTGCCAGCTGAAGAGAAGTTTTGTGAAATACCTTTTTCATCACAAAAAGATTCAAGTTGATGATTCTTGAATTTAGTACCATTACCACTTCTTAGAGCTTTGACTCTAACATCATTCATATTTTCAACCTGTCTGATGAAGGACATGATGGTATCAGCTGCATCACTTTTCCTTCTGAGGAAGAACACCCATGTGTATCTTGAAAACTCATCAACTATGACCAAGGTGTATTTGTTGTGATTAATGGTCTGAGGTTTGACAGGCCCAAACAAATCCATGTGAAGGAGATGTAAGCACTTGTCAATAGAGAATGATTGCCTAGTCTTAAATGAAGACATGTGATGCTTTCCTTTAACACAGGCAGAACAAGTCTTGTCTTTAGAAAACATCACTGAAGGTAGACCAGCAACCAGGTTTTGTGTGGCTATCTTGTTGATGTTCTTGAAGTTGAGATGAGACAGTCTTTTGTGCCACAACCAATTGACACTTTCAGAGGCTTTAGCAAGAAAACAATTTGAGATGTCTTCAGAGCAAACAGCCATGTTGATGACATAAACATCTCTCCTTCTAGGTGCAATAAGCACAACATCATTGTTTTTATTGAATATGGTTCCCTGAGTCTTAGTAAACAAAACCTTGTAGTCAGCATCACACAATTGGCTGATGCTAATAAGATTGTGTTTAAGACCATTCACATATGCAACCCTGGTAAACGTTATCCCATTGCAGTTCACTGAGCCGTATCCCTCTGTGTCACCTGAAGAGTTATCTCCAAACACCACCTTAGGACCTGGCTCCTTTGAGTATCTGTGCAGGTATTGTTGAATCCCTGTCATGTGTCTAGAACAACCATTGTCTAGATACCATACCGATTCCTTGAGATGTTTCTGCACAGATACATAGAAACAGATTAGTTCCTATGGTGAACCCACTTTCCAGTGGGTTCCCTGAATTGCTAATTAGCAATTCTTGTGTTCCTGTAGAACTTTTAGCGTTGGGAGGGACAATTCACTGTCTCATGGGTAAAACTTCCACATATATCACACCCAGGGAAGTCACCACACTCGTCTGAGTGATGGTATGTGAATCCACAAAATTTACAGGGAGGATAAGGTCTGTAGTTTCCCTGTTGTCTTTTTGAACCCTGTTGTCTATCCCTAGAGGATGTCTGAGCTCTCTTAACTGCCATATGTCTATAATGATCTAAGGTCATGTGGTGAGAGTTCTTACATATATTGCAATAAGGTTTGATTAACCTTTCCCCTTTGGGTTCACCTAGGACAGACTTAGGTTCATGAGAAGTAGAGCATTCAGCGGAAGGCTTAATGTGTTGTTTCAAGAGTTCTACTTCTTTCATTAGAGACAACAGGCGTTCTTCAGTGGAAGGGTCAACCTTATTCACAGCTTTAGATGAGACAGGCTTAAAAGCAACTTGTTTACCAGATTGTCTAGCAGGCACATTAAAAACTTTAGCTGGTGGTTTCTCAACATCTGTTCTAAGTTTACTCTTAGCAGCTCCTGAGGAACTGCTAGGTTCAACTCTAGAGAGTTTGGGCAAAGGTGATAACTCAGCCACATCTTCAGAGACAGGTTCATTGGTCAAAGTGGTATCCGACATATGAATAGTCTCTGTAGATTTGAAGATAATGTCTTTGGGTTTGGTGAGAATTCTCAGCTTATTTTTCTTAGCAGATATATCCCTTTTAATGTCAGCAGGCAGTTCATCATTAAGCAATTGATCTATAGTGAACCTAGCACACAACCATTTTTCAATAACCTTGTTTAATTCAGAAACTTGATCATTTAAGGCAATGTTTTTCAAGGTTAACCTAGTGACTTCATTTTGCAGGGATATTTTCTCTAAATTAACCCGTCTGAGAGTTTCACATTCAGATTTAGCATTTAGCAGTTCAGTTTTAACAGAGTGAAACTTATCAAGTAGGTTCTTTCTTTGTTCCTCAACAAAGTGTAAATCAACAATGGTGTAATCTAGGACATGCTTGCGTTCATCACTAATAGATAAAAGCCTGTGTACCTTTTTCATTGTGATGTCAACCCATTGTCCTGATCTTGCATCACCTTTTCCAATAGCTGGTTCATCCTCAGCTATAGCCATGAAAGCCCTGAATCTTGTAGTATCTTCCTTATCAGAAGTCAGTGGATCATCATTCCAATCATAAGCTTCATCTACCAACCCTTTCTCTGTCTTTTTATCACCTCCCTTCTTCTTAGACAGAGCTTTAAGCTTCAAATTCATCTGTTCTAACTCAGCTTTGAGTGCCTTGTACTTGTTTTTGTAATCCTTCTTCTCATTGTCTGATGAATTGGATTGGTGAGATAAGTTGTTGTGTTGTTTGAACTTGTAAGGTTTGGAGGAAGATGATGGATAGGAGGGTGAGGATGTCTTGGTGGAAGGACAGTCTTTTTGTGTCCAAGCGTTCCATAGGCAAAGCAAGTTTCTTTTGATCTGTCAGTTTGTTTACTAGCTGATTCTATTCTCCCTGATCTTTTGAAGAATCTTCTTTGGTTGGCTAGCAAGGCTCTTTCATGAAACTCTGCATTAAGGTCTGTCAAGAACTCTTGGCTGCTGCGGGTGTCTTTTTCAACATCAGAGTCGTTGTCTTGAGGATGAGGTGCAGAGATCAAGGCTTTGGAAGATGCTTCTTGAACTACAAATCTTTCAGTCTCTGACTTGTAAATAGTATCAATCAGCCCTTCTTCATAATTATACTTTCCATAAAGCTGAGCTAAGGTGTCATTCTTGATTGAGTTATTTGCTCTCTGAGTCTGATTCATACTCAGCCACTTTCTTGGAAGGCTGTTGACAAATGTGGCATTAATCTCAGCTTGACCAATGGTGACATCATTCATTACTAGGTCATTGAGAAGAATCTTCAGCCTTGTATAGGTTTGTTGATCCTTTTCACCTTCAAGTGACTTGAAGGCATTGAACTGAAGTCTGAGTGCCTGAATCTTTGTCTCTCTTGTTTCAGAGGGTCCTTCATGGCCAAGGATGAGGTCTGTCCACATTTGCTTGGCTGTGGGACATTGAATGACAGACTTCATGATATGTTTGGGAAGACAGGATATGATGATGCTTTTGAGACGTTTATCTTGGTTTGCCAATTTTCTATCAGCTGGAGTCCATTGTTTGAGAGGTTTGGGAAGATGGTTTTCTTTAGTGGAGGTAAGTGCCATAGGAATATAAGGACCATTTTCTAAAATTTCTACAAGAAATTGACTCTTCCAACTGGCAAAATCTTCTTCATCAAAGACTGGTACACTTGTGACATGTGATCCACCTCTTGAGTCAAGAAGTTGGGGTAGATCATCGTCATTGGGAGGAGGGGTGAGTCTTGGTGAAGATGGTGTTGTAGAAGGTGAATGTGGTGGGTTAGAAGTTTCTAGCATGGTGGATCTTGATTATAAAACTGAGAACGATGTTTCTTGAAGGTTTTAATATCAAACACCGCTCTGATACCAATTGAAAGTCCCTAATCAATGCCAGAAACCCTAAACTTAGCTAATCAACACAAGGTATTACTTTTCAAACGTAATCTTATTATTGTATAATAAAGAATTACAAGTGTTATGGATAACACCGTTTTATGACAATGTGTTGTGCACACTTTCAACAACTATAAACCTTAACTTATGAATACAGTCGTAGCTGTTTGATTCTATAAGTTCAAAGCATTAATGTCATGAATATACTCAAAGTGTTGAACATTAATGCATGGATACACATCCTATTTATAGTGATACGAGGTTGACCTAAATAGTACTTGATGGTGACTACACAAGACTTTCACTTTTCAAACATCAGTCACATGATGCTCTTCTATTCTTGGTAGTCTGCCATTATGCTTTAAGGAAACAGTTGTCGAAACAGTTTCCTTTTTTCTTCATTGTCTCGAACACATAAATGGCATGTCCAAAGTGTGCTGAGTGTTAACAGGGTATTGCCACCCCTGTTAACCCTCAACCCCTCAGAGTCCCTGATACATCTTGGCTGTTATCCATCACAGCCAATGAGTATGTCTTCAAGTAATCTTTGACTTCCTTGACAATGTCTCTGACATGGACTCCTCTGAGGTTGCTCACAGAGACTTGGATCTCTGTAAGTCTTGCGATACTTGCCTGCCTCCTAGGTACAGGCAAGGGACTATCTAACAGCTTAATTATGTTTAAATCTATGATCAGGGAATCTAACAAGCTTAGATTCCCAACACTTTCATTAAGACTATATCAAATCGAAGTTTTAGGTTTTCAAGCCACCTATAGGATCTTGCACTTTCTTCGACTTTTTCAAGCTTAGAGAATGCATTTTATAGTTCCCTTGATAAGTGACTTTCTAGGATCAATTATAGGAACTTGCGAAAAGTTCTTGTTCTTAACCCGAATGAGCTAAGACTTTCGCGTTTTAAAGTTCCCAATATAAAAGTCTAGCAAAACTTGAATTGAGCGGGTTAAGGAATGTAAAGGGCTCCAAATACCCATCAAGTCAAAAATTAGCTCTTATTCTACCCATCGGAAAATATACATTCGTGTCTTAAAAACACTTACTAAAACTAAGAAAATTTTTAAAATTTGGCCATTTTTAGCCTTATTAGCAATAAAACAAAACAAAATGTTGAAAGTTGGAAAACGTGAGGGCGTAGCAAAGCAAGTATCTATTCACCCCCATACTAAAATTAAACATTTTCCTCAATGTTTCGAGTCTAAAGGTGGAGCACCCCCATACTAGAGACGAAGAGTCAAATGCTTAGGATCTAGTATGGAAAGGGTGATCAACAATATATCTAAAGCCGTTTATTAATTATGCTAAAAGATAATTGTTAGAACAATAAAGGATATGTCATGGATTCGTGAAAAACTTCTTCAAGCAAACGATGGAGGCTCACGTAAACGAACACGAGAGTCTTCAATCGTAGTGATGATGATGATCTAGATAACACAATCACAAACAACCACGAGACAACGAGTTGGAAGGGCACAAATCCCCTCTCATTATTTATTAGAAAGTATAAAAAGATAAGCAGGGGATTTCCCCCATGAGGCACCTCGTTTTTGATTACCGAGTCATGAGCTCGACTCGATCCCCTCAATGCTAATTATCATTGGGGAAGGTGACTTGGTCGAGGTCATCCAATGAAGGAACTTCCCCACAAAAGTAGTGCTTAAGCCTATGTCCATTCACCTTAAAGTTAGGACCATCATCTTGAGCTAGCTCGATGGTCTCATAAGGAAACACTTGTGTAATAGTGAAAGGACCCGACCAACGAGATTTCAATTTCCCGGAAAATATCTTTAATAGAGAGTTAAAAAGTAACACTTGATCGCCGACGTTAAAAACCCGGTTTTTAATCTTTGCATCATGAAACTTTTTAGTCTTTTCTTTAAAAATCAATGAATTTTCATAAGCATTATCTCTTAGTTCATCCAATTCATTCAACTGTATTTTCCGGTGTTCTCCCGTGGTCTTCAAGTCAAAGTTTGCATGCTTAAGGGCCCAATATGCCTTATGCTCCAATTCAATGGGCAAATGACAATTCTTCCCATAGACTAACTTATAAGGAGTACAACCGATAGGTGTCTTATAAGCGGTCCTAAAGGCCCATAAAGCGTCATTGAGTTTGTTGGACCATGAAGCACGGTTTTCTCCAATCGACCTCTCTAAAATCCTCTTCAAACCTCGGTTCGAAACCTCGATTTGCCCACTCGTTTGCGGGTGATAAGCCGTAGAAAGACGATGAGTAGCTCCATATTTCTTTAAGACCTTCTCGAATTGGTCATTACAAAAATGGGTTCCATGATCGCTAATAATAGAACGAGGGGTTCCGAACCGAGAGAATAGTTGCTTCAAAAACTTCAGTACCACACGAGCATCATTAGTAGGTAAAGCCTTAGCTTCCACCCACTTAGAAAGGTAGTCGACGGCGACGAGGATATACTTGTTACCATGAGACGATGGGAACGGCCCCATAAAGTCTATGCCCCAAATGTCGAAAATCTCACACACTTGAATTATGTTTTTCGGCATTTCATCACGTTGAGACGATTTTCCTTGACGTTGGCACGAATCACACGACTTCACAAGTGCGTGCGCATCACGATGGATAGAAGGCCAAAAGAAGCCGGCATCAAACACTTTCTTAGCCATGAGATTGCAACGTGGTGACCACCTGTGGGTCCCTCGTGACAAGCTCTAAGGATGTTAGAAGCTTCGGCACCAAAAACACAACGTCGAACAAGTTGATCCGCACAAACCCGAAAGAGATAAGGGTCGTCCCAAAAATAGAACTTGACGTCACGAAAGAATTTTCGCTTTTGTTGTGTCGTCATACCCTTGATTATGAAATTTCCCGCATGGTAATTTGCAATATCGGCAAACCATGGGGTGGTGTCTTTAGAATTCACTACACCGAGAGTCTCGAGAGGAAATGTTTCGGTGATTTACTTGTTCTCGAAAACATCTTTGTGAGGATCTTCAAGACGAGAGAGATGATCGGCCGCTAGATTCTCGGCTCCTTTTTTGTCAAGCACGGTGACATCAAATTCTTGGAGGAGGAGCATCCAACGAAGCAATCTCGGCTTAGCATCTTTCTTAGCTAAGAGATACTTGATAGCCGAATGGTCGGTATACACGATGCTTTTAGTTAAGACGAGATAAGGTCGGAATTTCTCAAAAGCATAGACCACGACAAGGAATTCCTTTTCCGTTGTGGTGTACTTTAATTGAGCCTCGGTCATCGTCTTACTAGCTTAATGGATAGGACGGAAATGCGTTTCATAACGTTGCCCTAAGACGGCCCCTGTAGCATAATCACTTGCATCACACATGATTTCAAAGGGTAATTCCCAATTAGGAGCAACAAGAATGGGAGCTTCGGTAAGTTTACAATTAAGAGTTTTGAAAGCTCTAAAACAATCCTCATTGAAATTGAAAGGAGCATCCTTCTCGAGAAGGTGTGTCATAGGTCGAGAGATTTTCGAAAAGTCTTTGATGAAACGACGATAAAAGCCCGCGTGGCCTAGGAAACTCCTAACTCCCTTAACGGTTTTGGGATGAGGTAACTTGGCGATGAAGTCTACCTTAGCTTTATCGACCTCAAACCCCGGTTTCGAGACCTTATGTCCTAAGACGATTCCTTGTTTACACATAAAATGACATTTTTCCCTATTAAGCACAAGATTGGTTTCTTCCCAACTTTTTAACATTTGCTCGAGATTAGATAAACACGACGTGAACGAATTGCCAAACACCGAAAAGTCATCCATAAACACTTCCATCGACATCTCGATCATATCGTGAAAATAGCCATCATACACCGTTGAAACGTAGGGTGAATTACAATGTCCGAAAGGCATCCTACGATAAGAAAACGTTCCATAAGGACACGTAAACGTAGTCTTCTCTTGATCACGAGGGTCGATAGGGATTTGAAAGTAACCGAAAAATCCATCTAAAAAGCAATAGAATTCATTTCTCGCGAGTCGCTTCAACATTTGATCCATGAAGGGCAAAGGAAAGTGGTCTTTACGAGTGGCCTCATTTAACTTTCGGTAGTCAATACACACCCTCCAACCGGTCCCAACACGAGTGGGAATTAACTCGTTGTTTTCATTGGGTACAACGGTCATTCCTCCCTTTTTTGGGACACAATGGATTGGGCTCACCCATGGGCTATCGGAGATAGGATAAATCATTCCCGCGTCAAGGAGTTTTAAAACTTCCTTTTTTATGACATCGTGAATTTTGGGGTTTACCCTTCTTTGACTTTGAATTGCGGGTTTGTAGTCCTCCTCCATTAAAATCTTGTGAGTACAAAATTTTTGGTCAATACCCTTAATGTCGGAAATTTTCCACGCAATTGCCCCTTTATGAGTTTTAAGAACTTTCAAGAGCGCGGTTTTTTCATCATTAGCAAGACATTTTGCAATAATAACCGGCAACTTGTCATCACCTTCCAAGAATGCGTATTCAAGGTGAGATGGAAGATCTTTCAATTCAAGGATAGGTGGTTCCTCGATTGAAGATTTTTGCTCAACACTCATAACTTCCATCGGTGGAAGAAATGGTGGAATAGAAGTATCATCACTAATAATCACCTCATCTTCATTGTCAATTTCATTTGAAGTAAAATCGCCTCCTTGGAATGGAGTGAGATTTGGTGTGGAATTAGCAAGAATCGGATCCAAAATAGTGGGATTGCCACTTGACGAACTATCGGAAAAACCTAACACTTCTTGTGAAAACTCATCGCAAACCACATCAACTAAGTCAATGTGATTGATGAGCGATTGCATAAACATGAGAAGGTGTCGAGTTTTGAGTAGCGTTTATAAAAAGTTCCTCTTCGTTGAATCTCAAAGTAATAGTTCTTGCATGAACGTCGATAAGCGATCTCGAGGTGTCTAAAAATGGACGACCTAAAATTAGAGGAACTTGAGGATCCGCGGGGATGTAAACTACTATAAAATCAACGGGATAGTAGAACTTCCCCACTTTCACGAAAACATCCTCGGCTACTCCACATGCTAAAATCGTAGAATGATCGGCCATCTCGATAGACATGTTCGAAGGAGTAAGAGCCGGAAGCGAAAGAGATTTCCAAATGGAAAATGGCATCAAATTAATGCTCGCAAGGAATGAGAAACTTTCCGGGGTCACCAACTTTTTCATATCTTGTATATCACAAGGAATGAGAAACTTTCCGGGGTCACCAACTTTTTCCGGTATGCGGTTAAGATAAACCGAAGAACAATTAGCAAGCTTTGAAAGCTTTTCCTTATCATTCATTATACTTTTGAAAGTGGAAGCGAAACGAGGCATATATTACAACGCGTCGGCTAAACTTACATCAAAATGAACTTGTTGAAAGATTTTTATAAAAAGCTCGATTTGTTGTTTGTTACGTTCTTGCCATTTCTCTTTGTTTCGTCTCGAAGGGTAAGGTAAGGGTGGTGTGGGTTGGATATTAGGCAACAGCCTTGGAATCTCGGGTTCCATGATTGGTATTGGTTCAACCGTAGGTGTGGTATGAGCGGTACTTCGTGGGCTTATGATATGCTCCTTTTCGGCCATCACCTCAGGCTCTTTCTCGATTTCCTTCTCCGTAGAAGTACTTGGACGAGAGATTGGTTCTTTGAAAGTTTTACCACTATGAGTAGTAATAACCTTCATTTCTCCCTTCGGGTTTGCAATGGTATCACTAGGAAGACCACCCGAGGAAGAGGGTTTACACACGATTGCTTCAAACATTTTTGCCATTCGGTCTTCAAATTTTGATTGCCTTAAATCCGCTTTTAACAATTCTTGCTTAATCTCATGTTGTCCTTGTTCCATCTTTTGTTGATTTTGTTGAAGACGTTGAACGTTTCCTTCCATTTTATTAGCATGATTCTTAAGTTCATTAGAAAGTTCGTTTTTAAGCTCGTTTTTCAACTCGGATATTAAGCTAATCATCTCACGTTGCATATTATCAAACTTAGCATCATTTGCCTTTACATAATCCAAAAATTCTCCATTAAGATTTTTAGTGTGAGTATTTTAAAAACCTTGTGTAGTGTTTTGAAAATCACGGTTTTGGTTTTGATTTGCAACTTGTCCATTCCCACTTTGATAATTCCCTTTGTTGTAGTTTCGTAAATTGCCTTGATAGTTATTAGCATTTTGATTTGGTGGAGCTTGATTTGGGCGGGAACCTTGGCCGTTTTGGTTGTAAGTTCCCGTTGCTACGTAAGCACTCGAAGTGTTACCACCGGCGGTAATGCACTCGGAAAGATCATGAGCTCCACCACAAGACAAACAACTCTTTTCAACCGCTTTAACCGATGCGGAATTCAAAGCATCTTGTGCTTTCCAATGAGTCATAAGATTTGAAAACCTATCGAAAAACCAATTTTCCTCATTAACTTCATCATGTAAGGCACTAATGTTACGAGACGATGACGATGATGACGAACCCATATTGGCAACACTCGGTGTGTTACGAGGGTTATAAACCTTAGATCTATGCTCGATAATATTTAAAGCTTCAATGGTCGTTTTGCACAAACAATTACCACCCGCGGCGGCATTCAAATATTCTCGTTCATGATCATTAAGTCCATTATAGAAAGTATCTATTTGATGCAATTCCGAAAAATCATGGTGTGGACATTCATGTAACATTTCCTTAAATCATTCCCATGCCATTGAAAAACTTTCATTATTACGTTGTGTAAACCTTGAAATCTCATTTTTCAAATGTGTTGTTTTGATGGTGGAAAAAATTGGTTCACAAACTTAGAAACGAGATCACCCCATGTAAAAATCGAATTTGGCGGTTCTTTCTCGAGCCAAATTTTAGCGGGTGCATCTAACGAGTATGGAAATAAAATCATCTTAATGGCGTCATGTGGAACATCCTTAAACTTGCTTGTTGCGGTGAGACGATTAAAATTCCTTATGTGATAATGCGGGTTGTCTTTTTCATGACCTCTAAACTTATTTGCTTGCAACATTGACATTAAACCCGTCTTAATCTCGAAATTCTCCGCAAGGATGGCGGGAATCACAATAGCTTCTCCAAAACCCTCGGTGGGTACTTGAAGCAACTCCATCATAGTACGATTAGCCATGATAGCTTCTTGTTCTACAATAGGTTCAATAATTGGAGTTTGTTCTTCAATCAAAGGTTTTTGATTTCCTTGACTTTGACGACGTTTACGAAGAATGGGAGGTGAGCAAAGAAGATTCTTTTTGGATGTTTTGTGGATTTTCAAATTTTTTTGTGTTTTTGATTGTTTTTAATTTTTTTGGATTTTGTGTATCTTCGTAGACAACAATCTACCAAATCTCTCCTCGAATCAAACTCTTGATTAAAGAAGCCTCAAAAGAATAAAAACGATCATGTGGAGTGAACGCCTTCGAATGACTTTAGAACTTTGGTGAAAACCAAATTGTTCGAGAGGGTTTAATCACAAAGAAAACCAAGCCAATATATATGATACGTAATAATACTTTGGGCGGCAAAACCCTCGATTAGTCTTCAATCTCAAAATACTCACAAGCAAGCGGGGAAACGAGGCGGCGCGAAGCACTTAAGAGCCTTTTTCCTTAGGGTATATTTTATAATACCCGCCTTATACCCACCTTATAGTTTGTATTTTTCAAAATCGAGCTTCACGAAAGTATTTATCTATTTTTGCCTTTTTCTTTTTGTTTGAGATTCGAATACAATAATTAGGAGATCAAATCCCAATTAAGGTTGCATTTTCATACTTTTGGAGATATTTTGATTTTGTTGTGATACTTAATACTATATAGTAATAATAATTTCACAAGAAAAAACAAAAAAACCGATAATACGTATTAGTAGAGTTCTACTAATACAAATACTATTTATGGTTAATATTAAAAATAAAAAGACAAATTAATCACGACACACCTCCCCGGCAGCGGCGCCAAAATGATTGTGGTAAAAATATGTCTTTTAGGAAAAAGAGCGTATAAGCGGTAAGTATTAAGTGATGACTTAGGAAAATCAAGTGTTAATGACCCAATTAAGTTCGTTTCCCAAGGAGGTATATGTGTGTGAATAATTCGTAATTGATTTGAGATTAATATTTGAAAGAAGGGGATGAGAAAATAGAATGACGAAGACGTAAAAATTATTACTACGACGACTAAAATTAAAACCGTAAAAAGAGCTAAAATAAAAATTAATTCTAAAAATTCCCAAAAAATTACCAATAATCAAAATAAATAAACTAAGAGTTTACAAATGATCAAAACTTTTTCAAACCTTTTAATTAATTAAATATTAATTTTTAAATGCTAATTAAAGCCCTAAAAATCAAATTAATTATTAAAAAGCCTAAATAAATATTTTTCACTTTTAAACCTCTAAAATAACCAAATAAGACTAAAAACTATTTTTAGGAATTTTAAAACTAATTGAAACTATTTAAAATGATTAAAAACTATTAAAAACTTAAAATAGTTCTAGAAATTAGAAAAATGATGATAAAATTAATCTAAGAGTTTCAAAAATCCTATTTTAATGTATTAAACCTAAGAAAAATATAAAAAGTGAAAAAAATTGAAAATTGAAATTTAATAATAAAATAATATTAGAATAATATTAAAAATCCAAAAATTATAAAAAATTCTAAAAACTTGCAAACTAGTTTATTTTAACCTAAATAATCAGAAAATGAAAGTGAAATGACCAAAATACCCATAATGGGCCCCCAAATGGACTAAAAGCAAAAACAGTCAACCTTATTGGGCTAAATGGGCCCAAAAAGTCAAACTTGGCCCAAATGACCTGAAAAAGCCCAATCTGACTCAAAATTTAATTCTAAACACAAAAGTCAGAAGGCCCAAAAGCTGGTTTTGAGCTTATCACAACTTAAAAGGTCAACAACTTATTCTTATTGGGCCAATAAGCCCATTACGCAATAAGCCAATGCAATAAGATCTGCTTAAACACACAACCTTCTTTTGAGATGCCAAAGAGATCTGTGAAAATAAATTTTGAAAAAGGACACTCAATAAGCCAGAAATAAGCAAAGAAGAATTTCACTAAAGACAAAATAGTCGGGTTAGAGTTCTAGGCCGTTTCAGAAGCTCTGGTTTGTTGCAAAAGCTCACAAATAGCTTAACTAAGACTAAACAACAAAGAAAACCCCAATAAGCAAAGTAAAATAAGCTGTGTGAACCAATAAGCACTCTTTTAAAATAAGAAAAGTTGATTTCCTAGTGAAAAGCTCTTATTAAGTTCTGATTTCTTCCAGTTAAGCTAATAAGGTGAGATAAATGATGAAAAGTACAAAAACAAAGTTGTGGCACGTTTCAATAAGCAGGACTGACTGATAAGCACTTTTTGCCTTGGTTAACGAAAGTCAACGCGTTCCAAAACTTACCAAACTTGCAGGACTAGGTTATGAGATGGAAATAAGCTTGTTTGAAGCTGTTTTGGAGAACGTCTAGAGGTCTAGACCAATGAGCTTAGCAAGACAGTTGTCTTACTATGATTGATTTTGGCACAATAAGCACTATAATCCAGTTAGCTTAATAGGCTTCAAATAAGCACACAACCAGTTTAAACAAGCACAATAGCAACCAAAGAAGAGATATCAAGCAACACAATGCAAAATCTTATGGGTGCAAGTAATAGTGGAGGTCAAATAGAGGTGGTCGTTTGCTGGTGCATTTGACCACTTCAGTGAACTTTACAAGCTCTTGGCTTATTCAATAAGCCACCAATCAAAGAAAACAGATAGTGCAGAGATACACACCAATGAAAACTACTCCCAAACCAAAATTCACCCTTTGAATCCAAGTTTTAAACAAATTATAGCTTCTGATGTGTTTGACCTCAAACTAAAACCTTTTTGACAGATTTTTGATAAAATGTGAAAAACTTAGTTATAGGTTTAGTAAACTTCCCAATTAGCTAAAACAACTTAAAAACTACTATTACTGACCTACAAATCTTAAAAACCAATAAGCAAAGGCCTTAAGGCCTTGCTTAACCAAACACCCCTTAATTCACTTGTTTGACCGATTTTAGCTTGATTTCCAATTTTTCCAAGTAACCTACCCTTTTTATGATTCCTACAAGTCTACTAGGTGACTACTAATAGAACTGATATGAAAAATAGATCCTACAAACACAAATGCACAAAATCACATAGCATCTTCCACTTAACAGATTTTAAGACAATTTTGTAGAGAGGAATTTTAAAGAGAAAACAAACCTATCCCCCCACAACTTCCTAGGGGGATTCAGCTATGCTCCTTGGACCTTGTTCAACAGCTAGAACAAGACCAAGGTACTTGGACAATAAAACACCCTAAAGGAGGATCAAAGGTTGATCCCAAGGGCTTTCAATGGTGAATCTCCTCCCACAATGAACAAACAACCAATCGAATACTCCAATTCCTTCCTAAAGCCTATTGGTGACAAGCCTTAATCAGTCCTTGAAGCAGGGTTGGGGTTAGTAATAGATGCAATCAAAATTAATAAGACAAGCAATAACATCAGCCTAATAAGCACCTTTTGAGTGCTTATAGAAGCTTAGTTATGTAAGACCAGTCCAAGCCCTTCAAGTATGGACTACTTGAGAGGCAAGACAATAGATCTACAACCTTGTTATCCACAAACTTCAACAATTGAAGCTATGAACAACAGATCAAAATACTACCTCAGACCACTTTTGAAATCAAAATTCCAAAAGTGTTTTTTATCCTAGGTTTGAAACCAAGCCTCACACCTTAGATATGATAAACCTAAGATGGAAAGGAGTGTTTACAAACCCTAAGATCCAAAGTTACTTGAAGAATCAAGCACTTAGAACCCTAAACATATATGACAGAAACTTGAAAATAATTTGTGAAAATTTTCAAATCCTATCAAACAATATCTGAATCCTTAACAAACCACACACAAACATCAACAATGAATATGGAACTCAAATTCTAGCACTTAAACAACTGCTTCAGATTTATAAAAAGGAATTACACTTGAACTTTTCCAAAACCAACTTTTATTAAAACTTGAAAGAAAATTACAATTTAGAATGCTAGAAAATAGAACAAAGGGGTACTCCACATACTGGGCCTCCTTTTATAGGCAAATGTTTACAACACTGTTTATAAACCCTAACGAACTAAATTCCTTAAACTAGCCTTGCAGAAGCTTCTAGGCTTGTTGCCAGCTTGCTTAGATGAATCAGGGACGTTCATTGAGTGCTTGGTGACCAAGGAAAGGCTTTAGTTCGTTGATTTTACCATGTCATGATTCTTTGCCAGGTGTCGACTTGTAAGAGGTACTTGTGGGGTCTTTCTGGTAGTGGAAGTTGAGGTGTTGTGGGATGTGACTGAGGTGAGGTGAATCACACGTGAGTATAGCTAATTTCCTTTTCCCCTTTGTTTTCTTCATTTTTAAACCTGGGTAAAAGGTGTTCTTGGGAGGTAAAAATCTCTACAGTAAATGTTACCCGCTTAATTAGGAGTTTGAACTTTAGACTTGGCAGCTTTGGTCCTTGGCTTTTGGAAAAAGGCGTTTAACAAGTTATTTCAGCTATGAAAACGTGTTCCATTGTTAAATAACTTTCAAACTTCACACTTTGGCCACCAAACTTTATGATAAGGGTTTCAAGTGTTGTTTTTGCCACTTTTGAATATTTGAAGGACTGAACTTGGACATTCTTGATCTTCAAAGGTCTTTAATGTATCTTTGACTTCATGAGGGACCATTATTGAGAATTTAGAATTGATGAGGGACTAAACTTGCCAATTCTTCAAAGTTGAAGGACCATTTTGTAATTTTTGACAAACTTAAGGGACCAAACTTGTAATTATGAATATACAAGGGTTTTAAGTGTCATTTCTTCATAAGTTGAGGATCAACCTTGTACATCTTCAAGTCTTCAAGGGTTTTCTTGGATAAATCATGAACTAGGGCCCGGTTCTTTGTACAGCTTCGTTTCTCGTGTTCGTTTTTCCTTGTTTCTTGTGATCTTTTTTCTTTTTCACGATATCCATACCTAAAACACACAAGTAAACAAATACAAGCATATATATTGTATAATTATGACATTTTATGCATTTAAAGCCTGAAAAGAAGATGAGATCATGTATAAATGCCATCTCATCACTAGCCCAAACACACATACATATAGTTTTCGTTTTTGATTAGTGAAATAATATTTATCGTACGTGTGCGTGTTTAATTCTCGTGTTTAATTCTTGTCGTGTAATAAATATTATACGTAAATATTATCGTGTATTTAATAATATACAATATACTTGTAATTAATATTTATTCCACGTGTCGTATATTATTAAATATAACGTTTTTTTTTAATTTAATCGGGTTTTCATGCATTAATTATCATGGGTATTTTATGCGGGTTTTATAACTCTTCCCATCTAAAAAGAATAATTCGTCCCCGAATTATAGATAAGATAATGTTGGGTCCTTTAATTGTAGATCTTTCAGCCTGTTAAGGATGGTGAACGAATTCTGTAATCACAAGTCTATTCACATAGAGACTCTAATGAACACAAAGTATTTGTGTGGAATAAAAACACTAAGAACAAGAAGAAACACAATAACTAGATAAACTTGATCCTTTCTAAGGATTTCTACTATATTGATATGAAAATGAAAACTGGTGAACGTGTCTCTAACCCTTCCGCCAATGGGTTCCTTTTATACTACAAGGAAACCCTAACTACATTAAACATAAAATATGTAACAGTTGATATGCATATCCTTTCCTAAGATATATCTCATGCATATCCTAATAAACAACTACAAATACTATTGTTTGACTTTACTTCTAGACTAGGAGCACATGTTGCTCCTACTACTACCAAGACCAGGAGGAACTACATACCCCCTAGTTCACCTATTACAAATTACCTATTACAAAGGTCCTAACAGATAATCTAGGGAGGATATGGATGTAACATGACTGTAAGGAACCTGGAACGTGACGTGACTGAAAATGGCATATATGACTTATGGAAGGAAAAGTATGAGAAGTTCGGATGGACTCCTCCATTCCAAGTGGCGTCCGGTTCCTCTATAAGATCTTGACGAAGTAGCAATCCTGATCTTCATTATCCTGACTTGACGGTACGTAAAAGTTTTTGGTTCATCAACGTAAGATAGATCCGCATGAATCTGATCGAGTGGATAAGAATTAACGTGCAAGGGTAAATGAAACGTACAATCTAAAACAGCCGAAGTGTAAAAGGTTTCGAAATGGAAAAGTATAAGCATATATTATATTATGTACATGCTTTTAAATTTCCATTGTATGTTTCAAGTATAAGCATATATTATATAAAAGTTTTTTTAAATAATGAGATTGCTAGTTGATAGTTGTAAATTAGCACTTGTTTAGGAAAACAAGGCAATTAGGGCAAGTATTAACGAGTGATTTAGGAAAACCACGAGTTATGACCCAAAGTGGGGATCGTTCTCAAGGAGGCTTGGTGTGTGTGTAATGAATTGATTATCTTTGTGATTATATTGTTGAGAAAAGAAAAGAAGAAATGGGATTAGAAGAAAATGATGGTTACGAAAACGGATTATACTAAGACGATACAGGCGTACACGTAAAACCGTAAAAAGCACCAAAATTAAAATTTTACTCTAAAAATTACCAAAAATCACAAAAAACCCACTAAAATATTCTAAGGGTTTACAAAAAATCCAAACTTGCTAAAACCTTTTAGTTAATTAAATATTAACTTTTTAATGCTAATTAAAGCCCTAAAAATCAATATTAACTAATAAAAAGTCCAAAACAAGATCTTCAAGTTTGTAAACCTTTAAAATAACCTAATTAAGCTGATAGGTGTGTAAACACCCATCCTTTTACCACTTATTTCTTACTAAAACAAGACCAAAACAAGTATTTGATATCATTTGTTTGGAATTATGCGTGGTTTTTGTGTTTATTGTGTTTTCAGAGCCAACCGGATGAATATTGAAGAAAACATGGGATTGCATGGGTTTTATGGAAGAAAAAGACTCAAGTCGAAGTCTATTGTCCAAGAGATGCAAAATATTTGAAGTCACTAGGCCTATTTGAAGATTTATCGAAGAAAAGGACCAAAGACGGAAGATTTACATAAGTCGAAGAAACTCAAGTCTATTAAACGAAGAAATTAAAAGACGAGTTAAATTTAATCGACGACAAATCCCGAATCAGAATCGAAAACGTCAACTTTTCTGAAAAGACGAAAAGACAAGAAGAACGGGAGAAAGCCCACTCACCAACCAAAGGGAACACCTATATAAAGGGTTCCCCTCACACTTTTCATTCAGTTTTTAGTTTTTTTTCATCCTCCTTCTTTTTCTCCCTTTCTGTTCGTAGACATCACCAACACCACTAGGGTGTTTGGTGATTTTGATTCTTGTTTTTCAATCTTGTAATTTAATCTTTATCTTTTGTTTGTTAAAACCTTAATCATTCAATATATCAATCTTTCCATTTCATCTTGTTCATCATCATCTTTTATTTCAAGTTCTTAAGTTCTTTTTTGGTTGAGTTTTGATTTTAAAAAGTTGTTGAATTTGTGTTTTTACTGTTGGGATTTGTTGCTTATGGTTATTAAATGATTATTGGTTAATTTGGTAAAACCTTTTTGCTTATTTAGCTTGATTTTGGATTAAATCGTATCTCCCTGTTTTTCTGGAAAGTTACTGTTCTTGAGTATTCCCAGGTTCCGGACGAACACAAACTTCCGAATGAACACAAAGTTCCGGATGAACAAATAGTTCCGGATGAATGTTATTCTTAAAAGTTCCGAATAAATCCCCTTCAAAAAGTTCCGAATCAATTTTTAAAAGTTCCGAATGAATGCTCTTTCCAAATCTACCGAATAAACTTCCGAGTCAATGTTCCGAGTGAACTTCCGGATAAACTTCCGGGTGAAAGTTCCGGACCAACTTCCGGATCAATCTTCCGAATCAACTTCCGAGTGAAAGTTCCGAGTGAACTTCCGAACCAACTTCCGAATCAACTTCCGAAGAAAGTTCCGGATAAACTTCCGAGTGAAGGTTCCGAACGAAGTTCCGGATCAACAACTTCCGAATCAAGGTGACTTCCGAGTCAGTTTTCTTTGAGTATTTTTAAGTGTTACTGTTTTTTACTGTTTCTTCATTTTTATTTTATATTATATTTTAATTCAAGTTTTTATTAATTGTTATTAATTTAATTGCTTTTAAATTTAAGTTTGCATTTTCGTGCATTTAAACCTTTAGTGGAATAGAAAACCACTCCCCTTTTTAGTAACCAAGAACAATCATTCCACTTAGAACCGAGATCAATTCGAGAGGATATCGAGACTTAACCCTGAACCCGTTGCAAAATCCCTTGTATCAAATGGCGCCGCTGCCGGCTCCTCTCGTTAAGATCAACAGTTTTTTGTGAGAACTTGGATTTTGGGATCCGTTCCCCGTGAACGTTTATTTTTCATAAAAACTTTCAAAAACACAAAAAAATATAAAATTTTCAAAAATCATAAAAATTCAAAAAACGTAAAAACCAAAAATATTTTTGCTTTGTTTTTGCCTTGTTAGTTCTTTTGCAGGTGTATGCGCACTCGATCAACGTCTTATCAAGAGCCCGAGCCTCTCGATAACTTAGACATGGCCGGTGTACAAAACAACAATAACATACCACCTCCAAACAATTATAATAACAACAACAACCCACCTTTCAACAACAATAATAACAACAACAATGAGCCTCTACCGGATAATCTCCCGATGATTGAACTTCTGCAAGCTCATGTAGATGGCAACACTGATCCAATTGTTATACCAGCGATTGCAGCCAACAACTTTGAGCTCAAATCCGGCTTTATCCAAATGGTCTCTGCTCAACCATTCTTGGGGCGTACCATTGATGATCCACATGACCACATCAAGAGATTCTTGCAACTAACCAACACGGTCAAATTCAATGGTGTTCCACAAGAGGTAATCCGTTTACAACTTTTTCCCTTTTCTTTAGAGGGACAAGCCCGACATTGGCTTGCTAAGGAACCACCACAGAGTATTCTTTCGTGGACCGATTTGGAGACCAAGTTTATCAATTACTTTTTCCCACCCTCTCGTACTACCGCTTTGCGGAATGAAATCATAAATTTTGAACAAAAGTACGATGAGTCTTTTAGTGAATCTTGGGATCGTTTCAAAGACCTTTTAAGAAAAGGCCCACAACATGGTTTTACCAAAGTGCATCAAATCAATACTTTTTATAATGGTTTAAGCATGAATGACCAAGATTCACTAAACAGTGCCTCCGGAGGTAATCTTTTATCTAAGACTTCCAATGCTGCTTGGGATATCATTGAGAATAAGTCTCGTGTGCAAACCAAGAGTGTTCGGACCAATGTCGCTAGTGCTAGCACTAGTGACAGCGACAAGCGACTTGACAAAATCACTGTGCTTCTTGAATCGCTTGCTACCCAAACCGCCAGCAACACCAACAGCATCAACGCTAGAAACGCCAAAGACGCTCAAGTCAATGCTGTCAGCCAACCATGTGAGATATGCGGGGGTCCTCACTCTTACACCACTTGTACTGCCACCCAAGACTATCCTTCTGAGAATGTGAATGCGGCTTATGGCACCTATCCTCAACCTGCTTATCAAGCTAGACCTCAAGGTGACCGTAATTTGCTTAGCTACCGCTCCAACAACTACCTCTCACCACCCGGTTTTCCTCCAAACAACCCAAACCAACAACAAAACCTCAATCGCCCTCCTCAACAACAACAACAACCTCGTACACCATACATACCACCTCACAAACAACCACAACCACCTCAAAGAAACAACCAAGTTTACCAGCAACCTGCTTATCAACCACCCGCATATAATGTTCCTCCCAACCAACCCACCGCTTTACACCAAGAAGTAGAAACCTACATGAGGACTAACGATGTGATCGTGGGAAATCTTCAGCGGGAAGTGCTCAACTTGAAAGCAGACCTGGTCAAACAAGGGAACGATCTGAGAGCTGACATGAGAAATACTTTGGATAGTCAGACAAATGACTTAAAAAACATGATGGCTAGTTTCTTCCAAGGTAATCAACCCTCTTCTTCGGGTACTCTTACGAGTAACACCGTTGCGAATCCAAGAGGGGAGATGAAAGCAATCACCACTCGCAGTGGAAAAGGTACCAAGGAACCCGAGCGTCCTATACCTCCACCGGTGGTTGTGACTAAGGAGAACGAGTCACCTGCTCCTATTCCTCATCCTTCTCCATCCCCAATTTCTCCACCTCTTACTTCTACCCCTCCTCCACCCAAGGATGTGAGTGATCCTATTCTCCCAAAGCCTTCTTCTTCTTCCAATATACCTTATCCATCTAGGTTGAGGAAAGAGAAGCTCAAAAGCAAGGATGATATTCAGGTTTCGAACTTTCTTAAAATGTTTAAACAACTGAATTTCAATATCTCCTTCGTTGAGGCTCTCGCTCACATGCCTAAGTACGCGAAAATGTTTAAAGATCTTCTGAGTGACAAGGAAAAGCTTCTCGATATTTCCAACACCCAACTTAATGAGAATTTCTCTGCAGTGCTCTTAAGGAAATTGCCAATCAAGCTTGGTGATCCGGGTCGTTTCTTAATCCCTTGCAATTTCCCGGGAGTAGAGAATTGCATGGCCCTAGCCGATCTAGGTGCCAGTATTAATCTAATGCCTCTAAGCGTTTGGAAGCAATTATCTCTCCCTGAGCTAGTCCCCACCAAAATGACTTTGGAATTAGCTAACCGTATGGTTACTTATCTAGTGGGGATAGCCGAAGACGTCTTTGTAGGAGTCGACAAATTCACTTTTCATGCCGATTTCGTCGTCGTCGACTACGAGATGGACCCTCGTGTTCCCTTGATCGTGGGTCGTCCATTCATGAGGACCGGTCGCACTCTCATCGATGTTGAAGCCGGTGAGCTTATCATGAGAGTGGGTGACGATAAAATCGTCTTCAACATGGGAAAGTTGTCTAAACAACCTTATTCATACGAGAGTGTTAATTGTATTGACGTTCTGGATGAGGCTTGTGAAGAACACTTTAATGATGCTTGTAAAAATATTCCTACCTCTCTTCCCAATGTTGAAACCGTTTCTTCTATTGATTCATCACTGTCTCTATTTGGAGAAAGTGATTTGTTTTGGAACAATCTTGAAGCCACCATGGGAGATGTGAACTTAGCTAATGATGATTCTCCCACCGATGGGGATGAAGACATGCATTTCTTTGAAAACCTTCTCAACGAAGACAATCCTTCTCCTCCATCTCCCACGGTTATTGCTATCGATACTCCGATTTTGAAAACGCCTCCCATCAAAAATCCTCCGGATTTAGAACTTAAGGAGCTGCCGCCTCATCTCGAGTACGTATTCCTTGAAGAAGAGAAGAAGTCTCCCGTCATTATCGCGAAGGACCTGAAGGATGAAGAGAAAACTCGCCTCATCGCCGTGCTTAAAGATCACAAGAAGGCAATTGCTTGGAAAATTTCTGATATTCGCGGAATTGATCCTCACTTCTGCACACACAAAATTCTCATGGAGGACGACTTTAAGCCCACAATTCAAAGCCAACGAAGGGTGAATCCAAAAATCCATGAAGTCATAAAAACAGAGGTTATCAAACTTCTTGATGCGGGTATGATTTACCCTATTTCGGATTCACCATGGGTTAGTCCAGTCCATTGTGTGCCCAAGAAGGGCGGAATAACCGTTGTTCCCAATGAACACAACGAGTTGATTTCCACTCGTCTCGTTACTGGGTGGAGAGTTTGTATAGACTACCGCAAACTCAATGATGCCACGAGAAAGGATCATTTCCCTCTACCTTTTATGGACCAAATGCTTGAACGTTTAGCGGGTAATGAATATTACTGCTTTCTTGATGGTTTCTCGGGTTATTTCCAAATACCCATCGATCCCCAAGATCAATAGAAGACAACATTCACTTGTCCCTATGGCACATTTGCTTACAATAGAATGCCTTTTGGCTTATGCAATGCCCCCGGGACTTTCCAAAGGTGCATGTTAGCTATCTTCCATGACATGGTTGAACAAACCATGGAAGTCTTCATGGATGATTTCTCGGTCTTCGAGGATTCTTTCTCTTCTTGCCTTGCCAATTTGGAACATATGCTTAAGCGGTGCAAAGACACTCGCCTTGTTCTGAATTAGGAAAAATGCCATTTTATGGTAAAAGAAGGCATCGTGCTAGGACACAAGATTTACAAAGCCGGTCTTGAAGTAGACCGTGCTAAAGTCGATGTTATCGCTAAGTTGCCTCCACCTTCAACCGTGAAGGGTGTGAGAGGTTTTCTGGGTCATGCGGGCTTCTACCGTCGATTCATCCAAGATTTTTCTCGAATCGCTCGCCCGATGATCCACCTCTTGGAAAAAGATACTCCTTTTATCTTTTCCAAAGAGTGTCTTGAAGCCTTCAACTCGCTTAAGGATAAGCTAACTAAGGCACCCGTCTTGGTTACCCCTAATTGGGAGCTTCCCTTTGAGTTGATGTGCGATGCTAGTGATTTTGCTATTGGAGCGGTTCTGGGACAAAGAGTGAACAAACACTTCCAACCGATCCATTACGCTAGCAAGACAATGACGGGGGCTCAATTGCATTACACGACAACCGAAAAAGAGCTTTTAGCTGTTGTCTATGCCTTTGAAAAATTTCGCCCCTATCTTGTCCTTTCCACCACAATCGTTTACACCGACCATTCCGCGTTGAAGTACTTATTAACAAAGCAAGATTCCAAACCAAGACTTCTTCGCTGGGTTTTGCTTCTTCAAGAATTTAAAATCGAAATTCGCGATAAAAAAGGAGATGAAAACCTAGCCGCGGATCATCTCAGCAGACTTGAGGATCCTTACCAAGGGGATCATCCGAACAAAGAAATCAATGATTCTTTTCCCTTGGATACCTTAATGTTCATCAATTCGAATTCTGATGAAACCCCGTGGTTTGCGGACATTGCAAACTACTTAGCGGGTGGAATTCTCAAGGAAGGGCTAACATCCCAACAAAAGAAAAAGTTCTTCACCGACATTAAGACTTATTTTTGGGATGACCCTTACCTATTCAAACAATGTGCCGACTTGATTATTCGCCGATGTGTTGATGGACCGGCAACTTTAGAAATCCTTGATGCTTGCCACAAAGGACCCACCGGTGGTCACTTTGGTCCCAACTACATCGCCAAAAAAGTGTTTGACTCGGGATTTTATTGGCCCTCCATATATCGTGACGCTCACAATATGGTTAAACGATGTGATGCTTGCCAAAAACAAGGCAAGATCACACATAAAGACGAGATGCCTCAGAATTTCATTCAAGAATGTGAAATCTTTGATGTTTGGGGTATCGACTTTATGGGGCCATTCCCTTCTTTTAAAGGAAACAAATACATCCTTGTAGCCGTTGACTACGTTTCAAAGTGGGTTGAAGCCAAAGCTTTACCCACTAATGACGCAAGGGTGGTTTGTAACTTTTTGAAATCTCTATTCGCTAGATTCGGTGTGCCTCGTGCCATTATTAGTGATCGTGGGACTCATTTTTGCAATGACCAATTTGCTAGAGTCATGGCTAAATACGGTGTAAATCATCGTCTTTCCACAGCCTACCACCCACAAACTAATGGCCAGGCTGAAATATCCAACCGAGGACTAATGCGAATTCTTGAAAGGACCGTGGGAGAGCATCGTGCCTCATGGGCTGATAAACTTGATGATGCTTTGTGGGCTTTTCGTACTGCATACAAGACTCCGATTGGTTGTACACCATATCGTCTCTTGTACGGGAAAGCATGCCACCTCCCAATTGAGTTGGAGCACAAGGCTTACTGGGCCTTGAAGTGGGCTAATTTTGATATCAACAAAGCCGGTGACCTACGCAAGATCCAACTCAATGAGCTCAATGAACTCCGTAATGAGGCTTATGAAAATTCTTTGATCTATAAGGAAAAGACTAAGCTCATTCATGACTCCAAGATTAAGAACCGAGAGTTCCAAGTTGGAGACAAAGTTTTACTCTTTAACTCTCGGTTGAAAATCTTTTCGGGCAAGCTGAAATCTCGTTGGTCCGACCCATTCACCATTGCCTAAATTTTTCCATATGGTACTCTCGAGCTCGCTCAACCTAATGGACCTAATTTCAAGGTGAATGGCCAACGAGTTAAGTTGTACTTTGGTGAGGACATCTCTCAGGAGATGATTCCATCCCTCACCACGTTCCCCATGAACTAATTTTGGGTCGAGTCAGGCTCGTGACTCGGTTATCAAAAACAAGCGCTCCTCGGGAGGCAGCCCGAGTATCTATCCTTTTCTGTTTCTACCCCCTAAGTGTAGGGGGACTTCTATCGGTGTTTGTATTTCTGTGGTGATGTGATTACAGGGATGAATGCACTCTTGGAACCTTTGAAGAACCGTGCTCCCGTGTTATCCGAAATCCGGTTCAATCTCTCAACTATCGTGATTCAATTTTCCTCATACTCCATTTGAAATTGATCACTTTAGTCGTCTCTTCCTTAACTTGAGTTAACCAACGTGCACAATGTCATAAGTGTAGGGGAGACTTTTCCCACATGCTTAAACATTGAGGACAATGTTTATCTTAAGTGTAGGGGGGACTTCTATCGAAGTTTTAAGTGGACTTTTCCATGAAAATGCCTTCATTTAACCGGAAAATCTTATTTTTCAACATTTTTCAAAATTTTTAATTAACTTTGGCCATTTAGTCGTAATTTTTAAATTTTTATCGTTACTTTCATATGTATATATCCCGCAATAAAGTCAAAAATATTAATAAAGTGGTGTAGCTAGTTTAGAAGTCTTTGACATATTAGGCCCGTTGCGTTTATTTTGACTCAACCCGAATAGACTTATCCAAGTTTATTCTAGCTAGTATCCTTAACAATGTAGACCTTAATTGGTTTATTAGGCTAAGTATCCACGAGTCTCATTACTTGAGATTTTAAATTGTGGAAAATGAGAAATGATAGAGTCAATTATAAGTCGGTATTCTTGCATAAGCTCACTTGGTGTAATTATTTGCCTATTCTCCCATCACTTGCTAATAATTTATCTGCAATAAGTAAGGTCGTACGATTTGAAAAGTTACTTAGCTTCTAGCCCAAGATCGTTTAAAAGTTGCTCGGTAATGATAAGAGTTCATAGCCAAGGCATAACTTATGAAGCGGGGCGCGAAGATTGGCGAGTCCGAAAAGGCCCTAACAAGGCATGAGGATTCCAGTTTATTGCTAAAGATCCAAAGTGATGTGAAAAGCATTATTCCCAAAGTCAATATAAAGGATCAAGACTCACGACGAAAAGCAATCAACTCCCATAAAGATGATGGATAAGTCTATCCGAAAAGACCCTAACAAGGTATGAGGATAAATAGATCCAAGTCCGAAAAGGAGGCGGATCGTTGTATCTCAAAATCCCAATAGAGATTGAAGAAATAATCATGAAGTCGTGGTCAACAAAGTTGGAGTACCCCTCAAAAGTCTCCAAGTGAAGAAACTCTATTAACGATGAGAAGACCATTATCTCAAGCACGTCTCTCAAGATATGAAGTATGAAGTACATGCCAAATATCGGCCCGAGAAAGGTCTCAAATCGTGAACCGAGTTATGCCAAGATATGAACTTTTTGATATCCCGAGAAGCAGTTTTAAGAGATTTTGTCCTTTAGCTAACTATTGATCAAATCGTCCTACTTTGCTTTCAGCCTAAATAAACTATCGAAATAAGTCCAAAAATGCATCTTCATGATCATTCTAAGACAAAAATAAAATATAAGAGATACACCTAGGAATAAGGGAGTTTAAGCATTTAATTAAGCCATGTGTGTAAGTGTTTGATTTGCTAACTTATAATAACAATGATCTCGTTTTTAAGCTTAGTTTGGGGAACGTGAAACTTGAGGATGATAAATCTTCGTAGCACCGAAGCCCTAATGTAAGTCCTTGATTTCTTTGCAAGTTATTTCCATGTAGCTATTTTCAAGTGAAAATGGTTTTCTATCCTTTTGTTTCCTTTAAAATTTAAATTCTTTTAGTACTTTAATTTTTGTTTAGTAGTATTTTAATAAGGCCAAGGTTGATTGATTACGAGAAAAGTGTAAATTTGCTTTATCACTAAGCATTGCATGAGGGCATGGCAATGGTTAAGTGTAGGGGATTTGATAGGTGTGTAAACACCCATCCTTTTACCACTTATTTCTTACTAAAACAAGACCAAAACAAGTATTTGATATCATTTGTTTGGAATTATGCGTGGTTTTTGTGTTTATTGTGTTTTCAGAGCCAAACGGATGAATATTGAAGAAAACATGGGATTGCACGGGTTTTATGGAAGAAAAAGACTCAAGTCGAAGTCTGTTGTCCAAGAGATGCAAAAGATTTGAAGTCACTGGGCCTATTTGAAGATTTATCGAAGAAAAGGACCAAAGACGGAAGATTTACATAAGTCGAAGAAACTCAAGTCTATTAAACGAAGAAATTAAAAGACGAGTTAAATTTAATCGACGACAAATCCCGAATCAGAATCGAAAACGTCAACTTTTCTGAAAAGACGAAAAGACAAGAAGAACGGGAGAAATCCCACTCACCAACCAAAGGGAACACCTATATAAAGGGTTCCCCTCACACTTTTCATTCAGTTATTAGTTTTTTTTCATCCTCCTTCTTTTTCTCCCTTTCTGTTCGTAGACATCACCAACACCACTAGGGTGTTTGATGATTTTGATTCTTGTTTTTCAATCTTGTAATTTAATCTTTATCTTTTGTTTGTTAAAACCTTAATCATTCAATATATCAATCTTTCCATTTCATCTTGTTCATCATCATCTTTTATTTCAAGTTCTTAAGTTCTTTTCTGGTTGAGTTTTGATTTTAAAAAGTTGTTGAATTTGTGTTTTTACTGTTGGGATTTGTTGCTTATGGTTATTAAATGATTATTGGTTAATTTGGTAAAACCTTTTTGCTTATTTAGCTTGATTTTGGATTAAATAGTATCTCCCTGTTTTTCTGGAAAGTTACTGTTCTTGAGTATTCCCAGGTTCCGGATGAACACAAACTTCCGAATGAACACAAAGTTCCGGATGAACAAATAGTTTCGGATGAATGTTATTCTTAAAAGTTCCGAATAAATTCCCTTTCAAAAAGTTCCGAATCAATTTTTAAAAGTTCCGAATGAATGCTCTTTCCAAATCTTCCGAATAAACTTCCGAGTCAAAAGTTCCGAGTGAACTTCCGGATAAACTTCCGGGTGAAAGTTCCGGACCAACTTCCGGATCAATCTTCCGAATCAACTTCCGAGTGAAAGTTCCGAGTGAACTTCCGAACCAACTTCCGAATCAACTTCCGAAGAAAGTTCCGGATAAACTTCCGAGTGAAGGTTTCGAACGAAGTTCTGGATCAACAACTTCCGAATCAAGGTGACTTCCGAGTCAATTTTCTTTGAGTATTTTTAAGTGTTACTGTTTTTTACTGTTTCTTCATTTTTATTTTATATTATATTTTAATTCAAGTTTTTATTAATTATTATTAATTTAATTGCTTTTAAATTTAAGTTTGCATTTTCGTGCATTTAAACCTTTAGTGGAATAGAAAACCACTCCCCTTTTTAGTAACCAAGAACAATCATTCCACTTAGAACCGAGATCAATTCGAGAGGATATCGAGACTTAACCCTGAACCCGTTGCAAAATCCCTTGTATCATAAGCTAAAAAGTATTTTTCAAAATTTTAAAACCACTAAAAACTATTTTTAAACAATTAAAAACTATTAAAATCTATAAAAACTTAAAATAATTCTAGAAAATAATTAAAAGACCCTAAAAATATTTGGAAAGTTGCAAAATTCCTAATTAAGTGTCTAGAACCTAGGAAAAATGTAAAACTTAGAAAATCAGACTTTTAATTTTTAATAATAAAATAATATTAAAATATTAATAAAAATCCAAAAACCTAAAAAATTCTAAAAAGTTGCAAACTGGCTTAATTTAACCTAAATAACTCAGAAATGAACTTGAAATTACCTAAATACCCTTAGTACGCCTAGAAAATGGGCTAAACCCAAAACAGTCACTTAAATGGGCCAAATTTGGCCCAATAAGAAAAAGTTTGTAAAAACTGGCCCAAAAAGCACTACTTGACTCAAAATTTGATTTTAAACAAATTTTTTTAAAGGCCCAAAAGCTGAAAGTGTGAAATAAGCTAGCTTATACAAAACAACTTATTCTTAATGGGCTTTTTGGCCCATTAAGCTATAAGCTAATGCCATAAGCTCAAATTATACACACAAGCTTCTTTTGTCCTAAATAAGACTTCTGTAAAAAGAAATTTGAAATAAGCCCAAGCCTGAAAATGCAATAAGCAATCTACAGAAAACGAAAAAATAGTCGTTTTTGAGTTCTAGGCCACCCCAAGAGCTGATTCAAGTTTCTAAAGCTTTTAAATGACTTAATTAAGCTAAATCAACAAAAAGTTTTCAAATAAGCTGGCTCAATTAGCTGGAAAAAGCAAATAAGCACTTATAAAAAAGTCAAATAAGTTGGTTTTCTAGCAAAAAGTCAAAGTCAAAGTCCAATAAGCTCCAGTCTAATCAAATGGGTCAAATAATGAAGGTCTATCACAAAAAATAAGTTGTTACAGGTCTGGATAAGCTAAAATAGCTTATTGATAAGCTGAGTACAAATTAACACTAGCAGGGGCTAGTTTTGGGTATTGAGCAGTGGAAACTTTTTCCACTGCTTGACTTGTAGACTTTTTTGTCTTTAGTGACTTTTTGGGAGATTCAAGTTTCAACAAGGCACCCAAATGATCATTGGATCATAAGAAGTCAATACAAACAAAGAAATCAACAATCCAACAAGCCAATTTGTACAGTTAATTCAATTAAGCACTAGATCTGTCACAGACTTAGAACAATAAGCAGTTGAGGTTCAATAAGCACTTAGAGCAATATTCAGCCAACCAAACTTAACCAAATGCATACACAAGCTATATTAAACTCAAATAAGCAAGTCTAAACATGTTTCATGCAGTTATTCAAAGTTTTTAAGCAAGATTCAAGCACTTAAAGTTATTGATGAACACAAGAACATGCAGATTTCACTTTTGCTGATGCAATTGACCAACAAGCCAGATTCAAACACTCATATCTATCAAGTATGTTATATAAATGATGTTTTAACAACTTTTAACCCTAAGCATGCACAAATACTAGATTTCACCAAAATCGTAGGTCAAAAACAGTCAAATTCAACAAGTTATAGCGCAATCTTTGATTTCAAGGTTCAAACCCAAAAACTTGCAGCAAACAACTCTCAACCAAGTGTATAGCAGATAACAAGCATAAATTCCAACTTCTAACAACACAATAAACACTTATGATCTTAAACAGGTAATCTCAAACACCCCTTTAACTTTTCCAAACCAAGTTTTTCAAATCAAAAGTGAGATTTAAGACCACCCAAGCCCAAGTTAACACAATAACAGATGTATATAGCAGATTCAAGCAAGATTAAGCCACAAAATACACAAGAACATAAGTCACACACAAATAACACAAAAAATCAAGATTTAAGCAGAATTTGGGATTAAGTATGCAAACCTCATGGATGTACATCCACACCGACGAATGTTAGAGCTTATGTGCTAGCAAGAACAAGCACAAGCTTCCAACAACAACCCTGCTAAGATTCAACAAGGTTAGAAGCACAATTATCAAACAGAAATATGAAAACTTCTTGATTAATGCAACTCTTGTCCTCCACACTTGATTATCCCCAAGTTATAAGCTTCACCACACCTTGATAACACAATATCAGGATGCTATGATCAGCCCTATAGCCCAAGAATTCCAAGATAGACCAAGAACTTAGCAAAATATCAAGAAAATGTGGAAAATGTGCAAACTTTTTCACACTCCTCTTTGGAAAACAGGTTTTTGATTCAAGAATAATGAACAAAGAACAATAATAAACAGATTATAACAATGGCACTTGAGCTTTCTTCACAAAATTAATACACATTTCATTAAGACTGAAAATGAGCTTTACAAATTTGTGAACAAGGAAAATTCAAGAGCAAGCTAAAATGTAGAAAGCTAAGGCCTTTATATAGGCATACAATGGACTAGTGAATGCATAAAAACGTAACCCTAAGCTTGATGAAGTCCCCAAATTGCCCTTTGTAGATTTTTGAACTCTTGTGAATCATGTGACTGTATTTTGTTGTGTAGCATGAGTTGGCAAATGAAAAAGTGATCAAAGGGTGTGAAAAGAGCTTAGGATGTAAGCTGAATTGTGAGCTGTTGGATGACTGTCCATCTCTTGTCTTCTTCCTCTTAGACGCAGCAGGGGAGGTCGCATGTAGCATGTGGGGTGATGTGTTGACCAATATTAAGGTTGGGATTTGATTAGGACATCCTTAATCACTAATCTGGAAGAGGTGGTGGTTTAATTTTTGCTAAAAAAAATCCCCAATTTGGATTATGAACATCAAGAACAAGTTTTTGATCTGTTTAAGGAGTGACTAACATTTAAATAAATGTTTAAGGCGCCAAGGATTTGTTAATTATTTAATCAGGGGTGAGTGGAGTGTGACATGGATGAATGAGGTGTTCTGATTGGTGGAGAGTGGTAGTGGGACACGTGTTGGATGCTCGTAGGTCTAGGTAAGTATCTTGTCTGGCTAGCTTTAACCCCCTTTCTTTCTTTTTCTTGTCAACTCAATTTAAAAACCCATCAACGCCTAAAGCATTCACAAAAACTTTTCCTTTTTCACACTTTTGCCCCAAAAAGTTTTGTAAAATGATTTTAGGGGTATTTCTTGCCAATTTGTGATTTTTGAAGGTCTGATTTGGTATTTTCTTCAAGGATAATGGTCTAAACTTGTATGATTGACATTTTGGAGGACTGAAATTTCCAATTCATGTTTGATGAGGGACCATTTTTGCCAAATCTTCAAAGTCAAGGGTCCTTTTGGTAATTTTGGGATTTTCAAAGGACCAAACTTGTAATTCTTGTAACTTGGAGTCCTTCTTGATGTGTTTGACTTTGAGGAGGATAAATATTGACATTTTAGTTTTGTTGAGGGACTAAAATTGCTAATTCTTCAAAGTGGAGGGCCCTTTTTGCAATATTGACAAACTTTAAGGACCAAACTTGTAATTATGAGGATACAAGGGTATAAAGTGTCAATTCTTCTATATTGGAGGAACCTTCTTCATAATTCTTCAAATCTTCAAGGGTTTTCTTGGAAAAATTCTTCATTAGGGCTTGGTTCATTGTGCGGCTTCGTTTCTCGTGTTCGTTTTTGTATGATTCTTGTGATCTTTTGTCATTTTCTCAATATCCGTTCCTAAAATACATAAGCAACAAACACAAGCATATATAGGGGTATTTTGATGATATTTAATGCATTTTAAGCCATTTTTGGACGATGAGACTATGTATAAAAGCAGTCTCATCACTCCCCCATACTAAACCATTGCCGTGCCCTCACGCAATGCTAGAATAAAGTATCGTAGCACCTCCAAAATTCATTTTTATTCACTTTATTGAATGATAAACTAGCTACACTACTTCTATTGCTACTACTTGCGTTTTAGACATAATGTATGATTTTTATCGCAAAATGGGACGTTTAGGTTCATGGAATAAGAACACGTGAATGCTTCGTTAGAAATAATTTCATCGTCCTCGATTTTCACCCCAATTCCATGCCAAGCGTGCAACGAGATCATTTTCATTATAAGTTAGTAATGTTAACACTACTCATATGCCCTTATCACGTACTTATCCTCCCAATTTCCTAAGTTGTATCTCTTATATTTTATTTTGTCTTGAATGTTTTACGAGGATACATTGTTTGACTTATGCGATAATAGAGATTTAGGTCTAAAAATAGAGTCCTAACGGTGTAACCAAGACCATCAAATCAATAACCCCTCCTAATAGACAAAGATGTCAAAAAATTAAGTCAACAAGAAGGATCGATAAACATGGTTTTATAACGGTTTTGAACATGAGACTTATTACCAAGACTTTTATACGCCCCCTAACGGAAGGGCCTTATTATCTTTGGTTTACCTCCATCTTTTATTCAACTTCTCCATGAAGCTTTTATTATGACTTCGGTCTTGCCTTGCCTTTTATTATCCACCTCATCGGTAGTTTTATTAGCCAAAGACGTATATCCTCACGCTAAGGCGAATTTTGGATCTTTAAAGCTTCGAAGATTAAGGCTTGATTCACTTTCAATTTTGCATAGATTTTTCGGCCTTGTGGGGCTTCAAATTATTTGCTTGATTTAGGTGAGCACTTGAAATCTTTTTATTGGGTGAAGCTTTTGATTATTCGGGTGCCAATACTTCAAAACCGTGACAATGGCGATACCTTAATGTCTTCCCAATTTAATTACACGGAAGCTACTAGAAAAGACTAGAAACCCAACAATCCCAACTAAACCGCTAAGTCAATATTTATTAAGCAAAAAATATTTACATGCGAAGGGAGAATAAGCAAACAACGAGAACACATGAGTTTTTGAAAGAATACGAGTACTCTACGTTTAGCATAGTAACTTATAATTAACCCTATCATTTCTCGTCCTCATTTAAGAGACTTAGCCTAATGTAAAGTTAAAGAATCAAAGCTAAGTGCTCAACACGCACGGTCGAGTAAAAAATTACTCTTATTCTCGCCATCGGAAACCTACATTCGTGTCTTCAAACACTTATAAAACATGAGAAAAATTTTAAAATTTGGCCATTTTTAGCCTTATTTTGCAACAAAATGATAAAAAAAAGATAAACTTTGGAAAGCGTGAAGGTTTGGAAAGGCAAGTATCTATTCACCCCCCATACTAAAGTTAAACATTGTCCTCAATGTTTCGAGTCTAGGGGTGCAAACACCCCCATACTAGAGACGTAGTCGAATGCCTAATCTAGCATGGAAAGGGTGTAACCATTAAATCAATAGCCGTTTATGAAGTGTGCTATAAACCTAAGGTTAGAACATCAAAGGATATATCACAATTCACAAACAACCACGAAACAAAGGTTGGAAGGGCACAAATACCCACACGTTACTACACTATAAAGCGATAATATGTACATAGGATAAGCATGGGACTCCCCTACGAGGCACCTCGTTTTTGATTACCGAGTCATGAGCTCGACTCGATCCCCTCAATACTAATTATCATTTAGGAAGGTGACTTGGTCGAGGTAGTTCAAGGATGGAACTTCCCCGCCAAAGTAGTGCTTCAACCTATGTCCATTCACCTTGAAATTGGGGCCATCATTTTGAGCTAGCTCGATGGTCCCATATGGAAAAACTTGAGTCACGGTGAATGGACCGAACCAACGGGATTTCAACTTACCGGAAAAGATTTTCAAACGAGAATTAAAAAGCAAAACTTGATCCCCAATGTTAAAAACCCGGTTTTTAATTTTAGAATCATGCAACTTTTTAGTTTTTTCTTTATAAATCAATGAATTTTCATAAGCAATATCCCTCAATTCATCCAATTCATTTAATTGCATTTTCCGGTGTTTTCCCGCGGTCTCCATATCATCATTACAATGCTTTAGGGCCCAAAAGCCTTGTGTTCTAATTCAATTGGCAAATGACAATTTTTCCCATACACAAGCTTATAGGGAGTGCACCTAATGGGCGTCTTATGAGCGGTCCTAAAGGCCCATAAAGCATCGTCCAACTTATCCGACCAAGATTGTCGGATTTCCCCAACGGATCTCTCCATGATTCTCTTCAACGCTCGGTTTGAAACCTCGACTTGCCCACTCGTTTGTGGGTGATAAGCCGTAGAAAGCCGATGTGTAACCCTATATTTCCTTAGGACCCTTTCGAATTGGTCGTTACAAAAATGGGTTCCACGATCGCTTATGATCGCACGAGGGGTTCCAAACCGAGAAAACAAGCTTTTCAAAAACTTGACTACCACACGAGCATCATTGGTGGGCAAAGCCTTAGCTTCCACCCACTTAGATAGGTAGTCAACCGCAACAAGGATGTACTTATTACCATGAGATGATGGGAACGACCCCATAAAGTCTCTACCCCAAACGTCAAAGATCTCACACACTTGGATGATGTTTTGTGGCATTTCATCTTTTTGTGAGGCTTTTCCTTGTCGTTGGCATGAGTCACATGACTTCACAAGATCTTGTGCATCTCGGTAAATAGTAGGCCAAAAGAAGCCGGCATCAAACACCTTCTTAGCCGTGAGATTAGCACTGTGGTGACCACCCGTGGGTCCCTCATGACAAGCTCTAAGGATATTAGAAGCTTCGGTGCCAAATACACAACGTCGGATGATTTTATCCGCACAAGTTCGAAACAAGTAAGGGTCGTTCCAAAAGCAGAACTTGACGTCACGAAAGAATTTTCGTTTTTCTTGAGTCGTCATACCCTTGATGATGAAGTTACCCGCATGGTAATTTGCAAAGTCCGCAAACCATGGGGTGGAAGAATCAAGCTTAGAATTCACTACACCAAGTGTCTCGAGCGGAAATGTTTCGGTGATTTCCTTGGGCTCGTAAACACTTTGGTAAGGATCTTCCAAACGAGAAAGATGATCGGCCGGTAGATTCTCAGCTCCTTTTTTGTCAACAATTTTGTGATCAAATTCTTGAAGGAGGAGAATCCAACGAAGTAATCTCGGCTTTGCATCTTGTTTAGCCATAAGATACTTGATAGCCGAATGATCCGTATACACTATGCAATTTGTCAAGATGAGGTAAGGTCGGAATTTCTCAAATGCATACACCACGGCAATGAAATCCTTCTCCGTTGTAGTGTATTTTAGTTGAGCCTCGGTCATTGTCTTGCTAGCATAGTGAATAGGCAAGAAGTGCTTTTCATGACGTTGCTCCAATACGGCCCCAATAGCGTAATCACTAGCATCACACATGAGCTCAAAGGGGAGGTTCCAATTGGGAGCAACAAGAATGGGAGCTTCGGTAAGTTTCCTCTTAAGGATTTCAAAGGCTCGTACACAATCTTCGTCAAAGACAAAACGTGCCTCTTTTTCAAGAAGATGTGTAATGGGTCGAGACATCTTTGAAAAATCCTTGATGAATCGACGATAACAGCCCGCGTGGCCTAGGAAACTCCTAACTCCCTTAACGGTTTTGGGATGAGGTAATTTGGCGATGACATCTACCTTAGCTTGATCTACCTCAATCCCCGCTTTCGAGACCGTGTGCCCTAAGACGATTCCACTTTTAACCATAAAATGAAATTTTTCCCAATTGAGCACAAGGTTGGTTTCCTCACAACGTTTCAACATTCTCTCAAGATTCGACAAACACGAAGTTAACGAATTACCAAACACGGAAAAGTCATCCATGAAGACTTCCATCGTCTTCTTGATCATATCATGAAAAATAGCCATCATGCACCTTTGAAAGGTTCCCGGTGCATTACAAAGTCTGAATGGCATTCTACGATAGGCAAACGTTCCATATGGACACGTAAACGTAGTTTTATCTTGATCACGAGGATCGATGGGTATTTGGAAGTAACCGGAAAAACCATCTAAAAAGCAATAGAAATCGTTTCCCGCAAGACGCTCCAACATTTGGTCCATGAAGGGCAAGGGAAAATGGTCTTTTCGAGTGGCTTCATTCAACTTACGATAGTCAATGCACACTCTCCATCCGGTCACGATTCTAGTGGGAATTAACTCGTTGGCATCGTTTGGCACAACGGTCATTCCTCCCTTCTTAGGGACACAATGAATAGGACTCACCCAAAGGCTATCGGAAATAGGGTAAATCATCCCTGCGTCAAGGAGTTTAAGGACCTCCTTTTTGATGACGTCGTGAATTTTGGGGTTCACCCTCCATTGACATTGGATTGCGGGCTTGTAATCCTCCTCCATTAAGATTTTGTGGGTACAAAATTTGGGATCGATCCTCTTAATGTCGGATAACTTCCACGCAATTGCCCCTTTGTAATCCTTTAGAACATCGACAAGTGCGGTTTTTTCATCATCCGAAAGTTCTTTCGCAATAATAACCGGCAACTTGTCGCCCTCCTCCAAATAGACATATTCGAGATGAGGAGGTAAATCTTTCAACTCGAGGATAGGTGGTTCCTCAAGTGAAGATTTGGTCTCGATACTCATAACCTCCTCGGGTGGAGGAAATGGGAAATCGTTATGAAAATCCTTGATAATTGAGAAGTCCTCATCGTTGTCGAGGTCTTCGTTACAAGTACGTGGAACATAGAATTCTTCCAACGTAAACCCACCACCTTCAAATGGAGTGAAGGTTGGTGTCGAATTATCTAGGATGGGATCCAACATAGTGGGATTGCCACTAGTTTCATCATCACCAAAACCTAGAACTTCTTGTGAAAATTCCTCGCAAACCACGTCGATCATATCAACGAGGTTTATGGTTGCAACGGAATAAACATGAGAAATTTGAGAGTTTTGAGTTGCGTTTATAACAACTTCCTCGTCGTTGAAACGTAAGGTGATCTTTCTAGCATGAACATCGATCAAAGCCATAGACGTATCTAAAAACGAACGACCTAAAATGAGAGGAACTTGAGGATCCGTGGGGAATATCGACAACGATAAAGTCTACGGGATAGTAGAACTTCCCCACTTTCACGAAAACGTCTTCCGCCAATCCACATGCGGGAATCGTGGAATGGTCGGCCAACTCGATAGACATTAGTGAAGGAGTAAGATTAGGAAGATTGAGCGACTTGAAAATTGCAAGTGGCATCAAGTTAATGCTAGCACAAAGATCGGCCAAGGCAAAGCATTCTTCCATATCTTGGATTGCACAAGGGATCAAAAATTTACCGGGATCACCGACTTTTTGAGGTATGCGATTAAGATAAACCGACGAACAACTAGAAAATTGGTGCAATTTCTCCTTGTTGTTCAACATACTCTTAAAGTTAGCGGCAAATCGAGGCATCATGACCAAAGCATCGACGAAACTCACATTAAAGTGCAAATCACGAAACATTTTCATAAAAAGCTCAAATTGGTAGTTGTCACACTCTTGACGTTTCTCCTTTCTAAGTCTCGATGGATAGGGCAAAGGTGGTGTGGGTTGAGGCATAGGCATAGCCTTTTGAATCTCGGGTTCCAATGTTGGTAATGGGTCAAACGTAGGTGTGGCATGAGCGGTACTTCGTGGGATTGGAACATGCTCCTTTTGGACCACCACCTCGGGTTCTTCCGCAATTGCTTCCTCCGTAGGAGCAATTGGTTGAGGAGTCGGTTCCTTAAGTGTCTTACCACTGCGTGTGGTAATCACTTTCGTCTCACCCTTAGGGTTTGATACGGTGTTGCTAGGAAGACTACTCGAAGACGGTTTACACATAATTGCCTCAAACATAGATGTATTTTATCTTCAAACATGGATTGCCTCTTCTCGGCCTTAATCATTTCTTGTTTAATCTCATGTTGCCCTTGTTCCATTTTTGTTAGTTTTGTTGTAACCTTGTTACATTCCCTTCCATCTTGTTTGTATGGATTTTAAGCTCATTAGCTAACTCATTTTTCAACTCTTTCTTCAAGTCGTTCTTAAAATCGGATCTTAGGCTAATGATTTCTCTTTGAATATTGTCAAACCTAGCATCATTCCCATTAGCGTATTCAACATATTCATTTAGAAGATCTTTCAACGTTTGCAAACCTTTGTTGTTGTTTTGAAAATCATTTTGATTTTTGTTTGAAACTTGACTATTAGCACTTTGATTACCATAGTTTCCCTTGTTGAAATTGTTTTTGAAACCAACTTGATTGTTGCGATAGTTGTTGTTAGCATTTTGATTTGAACCAAAACCCGATGGACTCAATTGATTAGAGCGGGTAACTTGATCGTTTGGTTGTAAGTTCCCATGACCGCGTAGGCACTCGAAGTGTTACCACCGTTGGTAATGCACTCGGAGAAATCATGACCTCCACCACAATACATGCATGAAACCTCAACCACTTTAGCCGTAATGGGAGCACTTGGTTCTCCAACTTTGAACTCATTCAAAAGACCTTTAAGCTTATCAAAGATTTCGTTTTCCAAGTTTGCCTCAATTTGGCAAGCATCGATGGTAGTAGACAAAGAAGGTGAAGCCGAAGACGAAGCCTTACGAACACTAGACGTGCTACGAGGACTATACACCTTAGATCTATTCTCAATTATCACCAAAGCTTCCTCAACCGTTTTACACAAAAAATTACCACCCGCGGCGGCATTTAAATAATCCCTTTCATGATCATTAAGTCCATTGTAAAACGTGTCAATTTGATGCAAATCGGAAAAACCGTGATGAGGACATTCATGTAACATTTCCTTAAACCTATTCCAAGTCGTTGAAAAACTTTCATTAAACTCTTGTGAAAATTTTGAAATCTCGTTTTTCAAATGCGTAGTCTTAGAGGGCGGAAAAAATTGGTTCACAAACTTAGACACGAGATCCTTCCACATCAATATAGAATTGGGTGGCACTTTCTCTAACCAAATTTTAGCGGGCCCCGCTAAGGAATACGGAAAAAGCATCATCTTAACCGAGTCATTCGAGACATCCTTAAACTTGCAAGTAGCGGTAAGACGATTGAATTGGCGGATATGGTTGTGTGGATTGTCCTTCTCATCACCACGGAATTTGTTGTTTTGTATCATCGACAACAAACCCGTTTTCACTTCAAAATTCTCCGCAAGGATAGCGAGAATCACAATATCCTCTCCATAACCCTCGGTGGGTGCTTGAAGTAACTCCATCATAGTTCGATTCGCCATGGTTGGTGCTTCTCTTACAATGGGTTCGTCAATAGGAGACTCCTCACTAGAAAGATTGGGAGTGGGAGTTTTGTTCTTTCGTTTACGTGCACGTCTTGCGTGATTCCGATAGCATAAACGTCACGTACAACGAGGGAATGAGCAAAGAAGAATTATTTTTGGTGTTTTGTGTTTTTCAATATTTTTGTGGTATTTGATTGTATTAACCTTTTTGGATTTTGGTGAATGTATTAAGTACACAAAAATCTACAAATCTCCTCCTTAATCAAATCTCTTGATTAAAGAAGTCTCAAGGAATGAAAACGATCACGTGAAGTGAACGCCTTCGATGACTTTAGAACGTTGGTGGAACACCAAAACGTTCAAGAGGGTTTAATCAATGAAACCAAGAAAGTATATATGATACTTAGTAATACTTTGGGCGGCAAAACCCTCGATTAGCTCTCAAAATCAAATACTCACAAGCAAGCGGGGAAATGAGGCGGCATGAAGCACTTAAGAGCCTTTTTCCTTAGGATATATTTTATAATATCCGCCTTATACCCACCTTATAGTTTGTATTTTTCAAAATCGAGCTTCACGAAAGTATTTATCTATTTTTGCCTTTTTCTTTTGTTTGAGATTCGAATACAATGATTGGGTAATGACCTCCCAAGTCAAGGTTGTGATTTCTCACGTATTTGGAGTACTTGTGAATTTATTGTTCTACGTATACAATATACTAATAGTATTCACACAAAAAATGATAAACCGATAATACGTATTAGTAGAGTGCTACTAATACAAATACTATTATGGTTAGTATATAAAAACAACAATGTTCAAATCAAAACACAACACGCCTCCCTGGCAGCGGCGCCAAAACGATAGTGGTAAATTAGCACTTGTTTAGGAAAACAAGGCAATTAGGGCAAGTATTAACGAGTGATTTAGGAAAACCACGAGTTATGACCCAAAGTGGGGATCGTTCTCAAGGAGGCTTGGTGTGTGTGTGTAATGAATTGATTATCTTTGTGATTATATTGTTGAGAAAAGAAAAGAAGAAATGGGATTAGAAGAGAATGACGGTTACGAAAACGGATTATACTAAGACGATACATGCGTACACGTAAAACCGTAAAAAGCACCAAAATTAAAATTTTACTCTAAAAATTACCAAAAATCACTAAAAATCCACTAAAATATTCTAAGGGTTTACAAAAAATCCAAACTTGCTAAAACCTTTTAATTAATTACATATTAACTTTTTAATGCTAATTAAAGCCCTAAAAATCAATATTAACTAATAAAAAGTCCAAATCAAGATCTTCAAGTTTGAAAACCTTTAAAATTACCTAATTAAGCTAAAAAGTATTTTTCAAAATTTTAAAACCACTAAAAACTATTTTTAAACAATTAAAAACTATTAAAATCTATAAAAACTTAAAATAATTCTAGAAAATAATTAAAAGACCCTAAAAATATTTGGAAAGTCGCAAAATTCCTAATTAAGTGTCTAGAACCTAGGAAAAATGTAAAAACTTAGAAAATCAGACTTTTAATTTTCAATAATAAAATAATATTAAAATATTAATAAAAATCCAAAAATCCTAAAAAATTCTAAAAAGTTGCAAACTGGCTTAATTTAACCTAAATAACTCAGAAATGAACTTGAAATTACCTAAATACCCTTAATGGGCCTAGAAAATGGGCTAAACCCAAAACAGTCACTTAAATGGGCCAAATTTGGCCCAATAAGAAAAAGTTTGTAAAAACTGGCCCAAAAAGCACTACGTGACTCAAAATTTGATTTTAAACAACTTTTTCCAGAGGCCCAAAAGCTGAAAGTGTGAAATAAGCTAGCTTATACCAAACAGCTTATTCTTAATGGGCTTTTTGGCCCATTCAGCTATAAGCTAATGCCATAAGCTCAAATTAGACACACAAGCTTCTTTTGTCCTAAATAAGACTTCTGTAAAAAGAAATTTGAAATAAGCCCAAGGAATAAGCCTGAAAATGCAATAAGCAATCTACAGAAAACGACAAAATAGTCGTTTTTGAGTTCTAGACCACCCCAAGAGCTGATTCAAGTTTCTAAAGCTTTTAAATGACTTAATTAAGCTAAATAACCAAAAAAATTTCAAATAAGCTGACTCAATAAGCTAGAAAAAGCAAATAAGCACTTATGAAAAAGTCAAATTAGTTGGTTTTCTAGCAAAAAGTCAAAGCCAAAGTCCAATAAGCTCCAGTCTAATCAAATGGGTCAAATAATGAAGATCTATCACAAAAAATAAGTTGTTGCGGGTCTGGATAAGCTAAAATAGCTTATTGATAAGCTGAGTACAAATTAACACTAGCAGGGGCTAGTTTTGGGTGTTGAGCAGTGGAACTTTTACCACTGCTTGACTTGTAGACTTTTTTGTCTTTAGTGACTTTTTTGGAGATTCAAGTTTCAACAAGGCACCCAAATGATCATTGGATCATAAGGAGTCAATACAAAAAAGAAATCAACAATCCAACAAGCCAATTTGTACAGTAATTAAATTAAGCACAAGATCTGTCACAGACTTAGAACAATAAGCAGTTGAGGTTCAATAAGCACTTAGAGCAATATTCAGCCAGCCAAACTTAACCAGATGCATACACAAGCTATATTAAACTCAAATAAGCAAGTCTAAACAGGTTTCATGCAATGATTCAAAGTTTTTAAGCAAGATTCAAGCACTTAAAGTTACTGATGAACACAAGAACATGCAGATTTCACTTTTGCTGATGCAATTGACCAACAAGCCAGGTTCAAACACTCAAATCTATCAAGTATGTTATATAAATGATGTTTTAACAACTTTTAACCCTAAGCATGCACAAATTCTAGATTTCACCAAAATCTTAGGTCAAAAACAGTCAAACTCAACAAGTTATAGCGCAATCTTTGATTTCAAGGTTCAAACCCAAAAACTTGCAGCAAACAACTCTCAACCAAGTGTATAGCAGATAACAAGCATAAATTCCAAATTCTAACAACACAATAAACACTTATGATCTTAAACAGGTAATCCCAAACACCCCTTTAACTTTTCCAAACCAAGTTTTTCAAATCAAAAGTGAGATTTAAGACCACCCAAGCCCAAATTAACACAATAACAGATGTATATAGCAGATTCAAGCAAGATTAAGCCACAAAATACACAAGAACATAAGTCACACACAAATATCACCAAAAATCAAGATTTAAGCAGATTTTGGGATTAAGTATGCAAACCTCATGGATGTACATCCACACCCACGAATGTTAGAGCTTATGTGCTAGCAAGAACAAGCACAAGCTTCCAACAACAACCCTGCTAAGATTCAACAAGGTTAGAAGCACAATTATCAAACAGAAATATGAAAACTTCTTGATTAATGCAACTCTTGTCCTCCACACTTGATTATCCCCAAGTTATAAGCTTCACCACACCTTGATAACACAATATCAGGATGCTATGATCAGCCCTATAGCCCAAGAATTCCAAGCTAGACCAAGAACTTAGCAAAATATCAAGAAAATGTGGAAAATGTGCAAACTTTTGCACACTCCTCTTTGGAAAACAGGTTTTTGATTCAAGAATAATGAACAAAGAACAATAATAAACAGATTATAACAATGGCACTTGAGCTTTCTTCACAAAAATCATACACATTTCATTAAGACTGAAAATGAGCTTTACAAATTTGTGAACAAGGAAAATTCAAGAGCAAGCTAAAATGTAGAAAGCTAAGGCCTTTATATAGGCATATAATGGACTAGTAAATGCATAAAAACGTAACCCTAAGCTTGATGAAGTCCCCAAATTGCCCTTTGCAGATTTTTGAACTCTTGTGAATCATGTGACTGCATTTTGTTGTGTAGCATGAGTTGGCAAGTGAAAAAGTGATCAAAGGGTGTGAAAAGAGCTTAGGATGTAAGTTGAATTGTGAGCTGTTGGATGACTGTCCATCTCTTGTCTTCTTCCTCTTAGACGCAGCAGGGGAGGTCCCATGTAGCATGTGGGGTGATGTGGTGACCAATATTAAGGTTGGGATTTGATTAGGACATCCTTAATCACTAATCTGGAAGAGGTGGTGGTTTAATTTTTGCTAAAACAAAACTCCCCAATTTGGATTATGAACATCAAGAACAAGTTTTTGATCTGTTTAAGGAGTGATTAACATTTAAATAAATGTTTAAGGCGCCAAGGATTTGTAATTATTTAATCAGGGGTGAGTGGAGTGTGACATGGATGAATGGGGTGTTCTGATTGGTGGAGAGTTGTAGTGGGACACGTGTTGGATGCTCGTAGGTCTAGGTAAGTATCTTGTCTGGCCAGCTTTAACCCCCTTTCTTTCTTTTTCTTGTCAATTCAGTTTGAAAACCCATCAACGCCTAAATCCTTCACAACAACTTTTCCTTTTTCACACTTTTGCCCCAAAAAGTTTTGTAAAATGATTTCAGGGGTATTTCTTGCCAATTTGTGATTTTTGAAGGACTGATTTGGTATTTTCTTCAAGGATAATGGTCTAAACTTGTATGATTGACATTTTGGAGGACTAAAATTGCCAATTCATGTTTGATGAGGGACCATTTTTGCCAAATCTTCAAAGTCAAGGGTCCTTTTGGTAATTTTGGGATTTTCAAAGGACCAAACTTGTAATTCTTGTAACTTGGTGTCCTTCTTAATGTGTTTGACTTTGAGGAGGATAAATATTGACATTTTAGTTTTGTTGAGGGACTAAAATTACCAATTCTTCAAAGTGGAGGGCCCTTTTTGCAATATTGACAAACTTTAGGGACCAAACTTGTAATTATGAGGATACAAGGGTATAAAGTGTCAATTCTTCTATATTGGAGGACCCTTCTTCATAATTCTTCAAATCTTCAAGGGTTTTCTTGGGAGAATTCTTCATTAGGGCTTGGTTCATTGTGCGGCTTCGTTTCCCGTGTTCGTTTTTGTATGATTCTTGTGATCTTTTGTCATTTTCTCAATATCCGTATCTAAAATACACAAGCAACAAACACAAGCATATATATGGGTATTTTGATGATATTTAATGCATTTTAAGCCCTTTTTGGATGATGAGACTATGCATAAAAGCAGTCTCATCACTAGTCACCAATCACTATACACATTGGTGAAAAGAATGTAAAAGAGAGCAAAAGTATACGACAAGCATACCAAATACTAACCAAAAACAGCAATCTTGTTTGCAAGAAGCCAGGCTTGAATGGATTCAACTAATGTGGTGGCCATAGCAGACTCATTACAAGAAGGAGCATTTGACACCACCAGGTGACACTCCAACATAGCCTCCATAGTAGCAATGCGAAGGGGATACTCCTGATACACAAGCATAAACACTCTAGCATCAGAATCTAACTCCAACACATGCACAGCACACCCAACATACAACTTCCACCTAGAGATGACCCATCGAGGGTGTTCCTTCCATACCCCAGCACTAGGAGTACTAGGAGGAAAATCCAACCTAATCTTCAAGTCCCCCAAAGGACAAAACTAGGCCATGTAGGGACAACACTAGGAGTTGCAGGAAGAGCAGCATCAACCAACCCATAAAGAACCATAATATCTTGACAATCCACCCAATATAAGATAATTTGCAGACCTGAGAAGTATTTATGGTGGTTATCACTTGTCTTGATCATATGAGTGCCAGCAACAATGGAGAACAGTTGAATTTCTTAATGCACAATCCTTCCACGACCAAGTGGGATATCATCATCGCTATCAAAAGCGGCATCAATCAAGTGTGTAGGGTCCCTCTTCTCCCAAGGAACATCCTTACCACATCGAGCCTTGTTCTTGTGAATAGACCAACGAGTCGTAGGTGAAGAAGGAGAAGGTTCCTCCTTGACTTTGGCCATAGGGGCAGCAGTACCAAGTGGAGTAGTAGTAGCACCAGAAGGGGAAATTTGACCATCATCCTGAGTAGTTAAATCAACAAGTATGGGAGTGGTAGCAGCTTAATTAACAATAGGTTTAGGGGTTGGCACTAAAACTGGTGGAGGAGTAGGATCAATAACAGGGGTGGTAGTAGCGTCAACATTACATGAAGGGGTTGCAGCAACATTTGGAGAGGGACTAGATGGAACAGAAAAAGTACCCTCATTAACATTTGAGGTAGCAGAAGTACCTTCATCATGTGAACCGGAGGAGGGAGTTGGGGAAGCCCTAGGAGTGGGGGTTGGAGCAACAGGAGCAGGTGGGGTAAATGTGGCATTAGCAGGCCTTCTCACATCCCCTTGCTTCAGCCGGATCATTTTGTTGTACAAAATCTTAAGTTCGTCATCAAAAAGCTCCTTAACCCTCTTCATTATCCATCCATAAGTGAAGTAAGCTCCAGATTGATTCTTCACATACTGCTGCATGATCTTCTTCTGTTCAGCATAAGAAAGTGGTCTGTTGCGGCGAATTTCACGAAGTTGAGCAGCCAAATCTTCCCTTTGCCTTTGAACCAAAGACATAGCCCGACGAACACAATTCCCTTGGTTCACATCTTCACCCTCAGTGAACTGAGATACATCGGAGGTAAGGATGGCAACCACATCCATCCAATTAGTGTTGTCCCAAAACATAGCATTGTGCTTCACCTGGTCATGGCGTTGTTTCTTTAAAGCTTCAACATCAACTGCAGCCTCAGCCCTAGTCGCAACTGCAGCCTCTTGTTCATACTCCTCATGTAATATTTGGCAGCCTCCTCTCCCAACCTTTCTTCCTCTAGTTGCCTGTGGGTTCTCTTTCTAGGAGGGGATGGTGCATTAGTCATTGGGGACTTCTCTTTGTCAGCAGTAGAGGGACCAGGAGTAGAAGTCCTAGGCATGGAACCAGCAGCAGATGTTGGAACGCTAGAAGCACTAGGAGGAACATGAATGTCCTCACTAGGCTAGGCTGCAAAGGAGGCTTTCGCCAAAACAGTAATACCATCTTCCTCTTCCTCATCAGAATCAGACAATACCAGCTTCTTCTTTTGTCTCTTCAAGAGCTTCTCCAAAGTCTTTACCCGATCAACCAAAGGGAGCACAAAGTCCCTAGTGAGCTTGCGGTGCTTGCTGGTCTCTTCCTCCAAAGATAGAATCTTAGCATAGTACCTGTGCACCAAAGCAAGTAAAGAAGTGAGAGTAACTGGTTCCTCAGCTTCCCCACCAAGAGGAATTGGCTTTGGGGATGCATTCTTAGGACCAGAAGCAAAGGACTGGTCAACCTTGGGATCATGAGTCTGGCAAAAAAGAGCTGGAAGGCTCCTCAGTAGAAGGGTGAACAAGACTAGGAGGTGGAGAATCAAGAAAGGGAGACACATGTGGGAAGGCAGAAGAAGTAGCCTTCGAGGTAGATGACATTTCTACCACCACCTCTTGAGCAGGATCCTCAACGTCCACATGAGGTTCCCTAGCAGCAAGATCCTCCTCCTCCATGGGACCATCAACCAAATGAGGTTCCTCCCCGGCTTCATCAGCCGGATGAACCTCATTGGGATGTACTTGGGCAATGCCTAACATAGCAGGAGTGAGGGGCATGTCAGGACCAACATATCCAAGCTTCATGTTCGCATACACCTTAGGAGTGAGTTTAGAAGGCACAAATTCTTTTCTATTTCTAGGCAGACACATGAGAATCTGTTGTATAAACCTAGGATACATAAGAAATTTATTTTTAAGACCACTAAGATTTCCTATCATGCCATCTAACAGATAACGAGAGAAGTTAAATCTACGACCTTGGGCTAGGCAATTCAAACTAGTAGCAAGGGAGATGGGAAATGCATCCTAGCTCCTAACTTTGGGACTCAAGCACTGAATCAAGAAGTGAACAAGAAGCTTCCATGGATGTGAAAAACGATTTTTATGAAAATTAAATTTTCCCTCATGGTTGTACCCAATGGAAGCCATCCCATCCAAAACTTCCTCATTAGTGAGGGAAACAATGCCATCAGCATCCTGAAGATGAAGGGCAGACGTAATGGAGGCTTCAGTCACCACATAGGAACGACCATCAATGGTGGCATGAATCTCCAAAGGGCGACCCAAGACTTCTTTAGTATCAGCAATGGCACAAAACTGTCGAATGACTGAGTCATAAACAGTTGGCAAAACAGTTAGAGCATACTTGATATGAGATGCTTCTCTGAACTCCAAGATGTCCAAAAACTCCTCTCTTTTTCGGCCTTTACCGAGGTAGGTGACCTTGTTGTGATCAGGCTTGTATTGTAAGGCAACCATGGATGATGATTGAAGATTGACAAGTGAATGTAAGAAGATGGTTGAGGGTAGGAGCGTGTGTGTGTGTGTTTTCAAGTATGATAAGTGAGTCAAATAATCCCATTGACCATAAATAATGCTTAGTGAAACTATTCATTGACCCCTAATTATGGGGGTTGCCCTTTCCAAGTTAAGGCATTAATTGGGTGTAACCACTTGCCCTTTAATCCATTAATAGTCAATCCCAGTTACCAAAAGAGTATATAAATGGAGGCACCAGAAGTAACTTATGTTGACTGAAAGTCAAAGCGGCTAGAAGACAACACTAGGAGCAACGAGTGGTCAACAAAAGCCAACAGAATGAATAGTGACCCGAAGAAACACTAGAAGCCAAACACAAATTGATAAGGAGGACTATTGACACACTAGGAGCAGGAGAGTGCCACTAGGAATAACAAAATCCATCCACCAGAAGTAGCACACATAGCAAAAACCCATGAAATGTGTCGAAAGAAGCTACTAGAAGTAAGAATGTACAAGTATACGTGTACAACAAGCCTCCCCTCAATCCTAGACCTTAAGGATTGACCATACCAATGTGAACCACCAGGTGGTTAAACCGTGGACCATCAAATGATTTAGTTAACAAATTAGCAACATTATCATCCGTATGTACCTTTAGAACCTGTATCAGCTTCTTTTCATTTGCATCACGTATAAAATGGTGCCGAATCTCTATATGCTTGGGTCTTTGATGAAACACAGGATTCTTCACAATGCAGATAGTGCTTTGTTTGTCAATGAAGATTTTGGTGTTCATAAAGTTGAACCCGTAGTTTAACATTTGGTTTTGTATCCACAAGACTTGTCCACAACAACTAGCAGCAACTACATATTAAGCTTCTGTTGAGGAAGTAGCTACTATGGTTTGTTTCTTAGATTGCCATGAAATATGCTTGCGTCCCAAAAACTAACTACCACCAGTAGTTGACTTTCTATCATTATTAGCACCTGCATAATCACTATCACTATAGGCTTCAAGAAAAAAAGGCGATTCCCTTGGATACCATAACCCTAGCTTAGGTTGTGCCTTGATATACTTGAAGATTTTGTTGACAGCATTCAAATTGGACACGGTAGGTGCCACCTGATGTCTAGAGCAAGCACTAACAGAAAACATAATGTCTGGGCGTGAAGCAGTCAAATATATGAGTGAGTGATAGGTGAGTATACACCCATCCTTTTTACCATTTATTTACAATAATAACCGGGCCAAAACGTGTAATTTATGTCATTTATGTCGGAATTATGCGTGGTTTGTATTTTTGTTGTGATTTAGGACGAAATTGTGAAAAGTGGAGAAAACACGGGCATTTCGGGCTTTTATTGAAGAAAAAGATGAAAGACGAAGTCAAGAAGTCAAGAGTGCAAAAAAGAACGGAAGTCCAAGACCAATTCTGAAGATTTATCGAAGAAAAAGTCAAAAGACGGAAGTTTACTAAAAGCCAAAGAACTCGAGTCTTATTTATTGAAGAGTTAAAAGACGAGTTTAAAGAAATCCCGAGCCATGAGTCATTAAAGTCCAAGATTAACAAAAGATTAAGAAGGGAAGGACTTAATGGTGCAATTAAGAAGAAATGAAGGAGGGGAGGAAGCTTCCTAATCCTCCCCTATATATAGTCATTTGGATAGTCATTTTTACTCTTGTTGGCTAGAGTGACACTAGTTCTTCCACCCTTTTAATTACTTGCTCTTTAAATATATGTCAATTTAAATACTTGTCTTGCACTTTTAATACCTTTTAATTCCAAGTAAGTGTTCTTTAATTTTCTTGTTTTAATCTCTCATTCTACCTTTCTTTCTATTCGTTACTCTTTGTTTACATGCTTATTATCTTGCTTATTTGATTAAAGGTTATGTTTTTATGCTTTTGATTGCTTTGGATTATTGATTTTATAGCTTATTTGTTTTCATCTTAAAGTTTCTTAGGTTTTTGTAAAAGTTATTTTTATATAAAAGTTTGTTTTTCGTAAACCATTTCCTTCTCGTGTTTCAAAAGTCTTTAAATTTCAGCTTAGTAGTTTTTTTATACAGATTTGTTTAGGATTTTAGTCTTGTGCTTATTTCAGTTATAGCTTAATTATTTAGCTTATTTTTCCTTCTTTTCACCGTATTCCGATCTATACAATCGGAAAAGGGTTTATCATTCCGACCAGCACTTCATTGCTTGGTCGGAAAAGGGATTTAACATTCCGATTGGGAGGTTTGGGGTATTTTGATCAGAGGTATTAGTGGTATTCCGATCAGGTTAAGTGGTGACAGCATTCCGATTGGTAATACACTCTTCATTCCGATCAGTAGTCCACTCTTCATTCCGATCAAGAGGTAAGTTCATCATTCTGATTTAGGGTTTGTTTGGATATTCTGATCAAGGTTTGGTGACAACATTCCGATTGGTGATTCCGATCAATTTTCCGATCTGAAAGGTGGGCATATTCCGATTAACATTCTGATTAGGTGGTAAATGCATTCCGATCGGAATATATTCCGATTGGGTGTTATTTTCTATTTTGTCTTGTTTATTTTTTTACATTCTCATTTTAATACCTTGTCAATTTTAATTTTCGTCACGCTTTACGTTCTAGTCACTTAATTTTAAATCGTTTAATTAATTTACTTTATGTCACGTTTTTTAATATTGCACCCTTTCTTTTAGTTAGTTTAGATTTATTTTAACGCCCTTTTATTTTAACGTTCATTTTTAATTTAACGCCATTTACATTTACGTCTCGCACTTTTTAATATACTACAACGACACAACTTTTGTTTCCACCAAAGAACGAATGAGTCACACATAAACTCCTTTTTCAATTCGAAGAGATTGGTTCAACGATATTTTTAACTGAGTAAAATCTTAGTTATTAAAATGGCGCCGCTGCCGGCTCTTTTCGTAAAGATTAACGGTTTTCTGTGAGAGACGCGTTGCTTTTTTTTGGGATCCGTTCACTTGTGAGCGTTATTTTTCTTGCATAAATTTTTTTTCAAAAAAACCCACAAAAATTAAAAATTGATAAAAATCCTTAAAAATTAAAAAATTTAAAAATTCAAAAAGATTTTATCTTTATTGTGTATATATATTGTCTTTGTGTTTGGTTTCTTTTTCTTTTGCATTTTCAGGTGTATGCGTACTAGATCTTCTAATTATCAAGAGACCGAGACTCGAGAAGATTTAAGTATGTCAGGTGTTAACAACAACAATAATCCACCGCACCTCAACAATAACAACAATGTTCATCCACAGCCCGATCTTCGGACAATGGAGGAACTTTGTCAACCAACAATGTTTGGACGAGGAGGATTGATTGCGCCGATGCAAATCACGGCTCCGGAATTTTCGTTGAAGCACCACATGATTCAGCAAGTGCAAACTAATCCATTCGCCGGAATGCCTGATGATGATGCCAACAAACACCTCGACAAGTTCATTACTATCACCCAAAGCATGAAGTTGCCCGGTGCCACAATGGATGTTCTTCGCCTACAACTCTTTCCACATACCTTATCACATCATGCCGAGAAATGGTTTGATCGTCTCCCGAAGAATTCTATTCACACTTGGGATGACATGACTCAACGCTTTTTATCGCGCTACTTTCCACCATCCATGGTCACGAGCCTTCGCAATCAAATCAGCGGTTTCATGCAAGAACCCGATGAATCTCTTTTTGATGCTTGGGAAAGATATAATGTCTTGATTGATCGTTGGCCAAACCACAACATGCTTCCAGTCACATTGATTGATACTTTCTACAACGGATTGACTTTTCGAGATCGTGATACGATTAATGCAGCCGCCTGTGGCACATTCATGAAAAGGAGACCCGAGGAGTGTAGAGAGTTAATTGAGAACATGACTACTCACCACAAAAACTGGGATTCCTTCGCTTCTTCAAGGAACAACCCGAGAGTCAATGTTTCTTCTACTTCAGCAAACCCTGATATGACCGAACTCACCCGCATGATGACTGAAATGAGCAAAAGTATCTTGCTTCTCGCTTCAAACCAACAACAACAAGTTAAAGCGATTGCTAATCCTTGTGAAACATGCGGCGGTCCTCACTCATACACCGATTGTCCTTCTACTCAAGGAAATCCGGAAAATGTGTATGCAGCTTATGGTAATTATTCACCGGAAAATTACCAAGCTCGACCTCAAGGGATAGAAATTGGCTGAGCTACCGGTCAAACAACTACCTTTCACTTGGTTTTTCTCCTCAAAACCAGAACCCCGCCAACAACTACAATAGAAGCAACCAAATCCCACCAAGAGCTTCTAATCCTTATCACCCACCCGCTCAACAAACCCCACCCATTAACCCGGATGTTGAAGCCATCATGAGAACCCAAGGTGAGCAATCAAGAATCTGCAGAGTCAAATTATCAATCTTAAAGGAGATATTACCAAGCAAGGGAATGAGATAAGATCCGAGCTTTGAGATAATATCCAATCCTCCTTCAGCAATCAAACAAATGATTTAAAGAATATGCTTGCTAGTTTCTTGCCCGCCGCTCAACCTTCTTCTTCGAGTTCTCTACCTTCAAACACCGTCACCAATCCGCGAGCAAATGTGAGTGCTATTACTACACGTAGTGGAGTCACCATCGTAGGACCACCAATCCCACCCCCATCATCTACACCTCCTCCACCACCATTTATACCTACTCCTCCTACACCTAGTATTAGTGCACCATTACCGTCTCCGCCTCGTCATGACGATGTACCTAGGAAGGACCCTTCAACATCTCAACCTTTACCTGCTACACCTACACCTTCACCTTCACCACCCAAACCAAATATCCCATATCCTTCTCGCCTAGGCAAGACCAACGAGCTAACCAAGAATGACTGTCAAGTGTCGAGCTATGTGAAGATGATCTCTCAAATGAACTTCAACATTAGCTTTCTCGAAGCACTTGTCCACATGCCGAAATTTGTCAAAGCATTCAAGGAATTGCTTAACAAGAAGGAAAAGTTGATTGAGCTCGCCAACACACGCTTAAATGAAAACTGCTCTGCAATTATTCTTAAAGAACTTCCGGAAAAGCTTGGAGATCCCGGTCGTTTTGTGTTGCCTTGCGTCTTTAACAAAACTGAAGAATTTACTGCCCTTGTTGATCTCGAGGCCAGTATTAATCTTATGACTTTGAGTGTTTGGAAAACACTATCATTACCCGACCTTACTCCAACGAAGATGACTCTTGAACTTGCAAATCGCACTCTCGCTTACCCCGTTGGTATAGCCGAAGATGTGTTCATCAAAGTTGGCACATTTACTTTCCCGGTCGACTTTGTCGTTGTTGATTATGAAATGGACCCTCGTATTCCTTTAATACTTGGTCGGCCATTCTTGAGAACCGGACGAGCTTTAGTTGATGTTGCCGAAGGTGAGTTAATCTTAAGAGTCGGGAATGATGCACAAGTTTTTAAAATGGGGAAGCTTACAAGCAAATCCTATGGACGAGAATCAGTGAATATGATTAATGTGCTCGATGATTTTGTCATCTACAACAATCCGCTATTCGACTCTTGCATTGATAATCCACTTTTTCATGATGATGTGGATGATTCTCTCTCCAATTTGGAACCTTCTCCCATTTATGATTCTCCACCGAATTTTGATTCTTATGATGATGATTCTAGCTCAGATTCGGATAATTTTGATGATTGTACTTCCGAGTATCCCGAGATACCCACTTTCGATGATTTCGATGAGGTTGATACTCTTTCGAGCGATTCTTCACATGATGAAGATCCTCCGCCATCACTTGATCCTACTTTGGACGATTACTCATTTGAGGAAGACTTATCTACGTTTCTCAACACATACTTCCCTCATGAGAGTGATGCTCCTCCTTATGATTTTGAAGATTATCGTCTTGATCCTACTTTGGATTTGAAGAACATTCTTTCAAAGGACAAGAAACCGGTCGACACCAATATCCGCAGCACATATGATTTAACACCTCTTTGTCCCTCTTCTGAGGACGAGGTTGTGCTTCTTCGCGGATCTTCTTCACACTCTGCTGAGCCTGAGTGCTATTTTCCCTTAAAGGAAAAGGTGTTCGACCCTGTTAGGACCATTGGTATAGTTAAATGTCATAGGTAGACTAGGAGGTATGTAGTTCCTCCTGGTCCTAGTAGTAGTAGGAGCAAGTCGTGCTCCTGGTCCTAGTCAAAGTCAAACTTTATTATTTATTTATTATTCTGTTAGGATATGCATGAGATATGTTAGGAAAGGATATGCATATCAGTTTTACACGTTTTGTTTAATGCTGTATTAGGGTTTCCTTGTAGTATAAAAGGAACCTTAGGCAGAAGGGTTAGACACACCTTCATAAAACGTAGTTCTAGTGATTATCAATATTAGAAATCCTTAGAAAGGATCAAGTCTTTATAGTTATTCTGTTCTTCTTTATTATATTTGTGTTCTGCATTCATATTGTGTATAGAGTCTCTCTGTGGATTGACTTGTGATTACAGAAGTCATTCACCGTTCCTGACAGGCTGCAAGATCTACATCTAGTAGACCCTACAAGTGGTATTAGAGCCTGGGAGGGTCTCTATACAAGAAGAATCAAGTTTTCTTATTACTGACATTTTTGTTTTATCATGTCTGCCTCAACTTCTACTCAAACAGGAGAAGACAGCACTCCTAAAATTGTGCAACCTCAGCAGATCGTTGCTACGGTTTCCAACACGAATGGTAAATTCCCTCTTCTGAAAAAGGATGAATATGATAGTTGGGCAATGAAGATGGAATGGTGGATCACCAATACTGATCAAGACCTTTGGAAGATTATTCTGAATGGGAACAGCAAGAAGCTAACTGGAAGAGACAAGAATGGTAATATTACTCTTCTTGACCCTAAATCTCATGAAGAAATCATAGCTATTCAGAAGGAGGTCAAAGCAAAAACGATTTTGCTTCAATCTCTTCCTGATGATCACATGGGTGACTTCTACCATTTGGATGATGCCAGAGAGATCTGGAATGGTATAAAAGCAAGGTTTGGTGGGAATGAGGAGTCAAAGAAAATGCGAAGATCCATGCTGAGAGATGAATTCACAGAATTCAAAATCTCAGAAACTGAAGGTTTACATCAAGGGTATGACAGGTTTCAGAAGATATTGAGCCAATTGAATCAACTTCGTTCAAAGCCTGACGATGGTGATATTAATGCAAGGTTTCTTAAAGCCTTACCCTACTCATGGAATCAGGTGGTGATCTCTCTCAAAGCCAAAGGTGGGCTTGACTATCTCAACTTTGATGATTTATTTCATAAGCTCAGAACTTTTGAACCTCATGTGAGAGGATATTCAAGTGACTCTTTTCCCACTCCTGCTAATTCTGCCTTTGTGAGTTCTATGGCATCCAGTCCCATGTCATATGCTAGTAGCCCAAGCAATACTGTGTCCTCTCAACATACTTTTCAGCATACTTCTGCTCATGATCCTACTGCCAAGTCTGGTAGTATGGTAGAAGCCGTTCTTCATTCTTTTGTGGCTGATGTTGATGCTCAACAACAACTTGCTTTTGATGACTTCAAACAGGTCGATAAACCTGACCTGGATGAAATGGATCTTAAATGGCAGATGGCGATGCTCACTCTTAGGGTTCACAAGTTTGAGAAGAAAGCAGGTCGAAAATTCAATTACAACCCTCAGGAGCCAGCAAGATTCGACAGAAGAAAGGTTCGATGCTATAACTGCCAGCAACAAGGTCACTTTGTAAGGGAATGCCCTAGCAAGAATGATCAGGAGAAGAGCAGGTACTCAGCTTTTAAGTTTCAGGAGGTAAAAGATGACAAGAAGGCACTGGTATCTGTTGACTCTATGGTCAATGGAATCATCATCAGACTACCACTTTGGAATCCGCTGAATCCTCGACTGACGTATTTGCAATGATTGCTGGGAATCTCTCTGATGCAGAAGAAGCAGACGAGTTTGCTCTTATGGGCATCTCACCTCAGGTACAACATTGTCCTCTTGGTTGTCATGATAAATACTCAGAATTGTTGTCCCAATTTAATGAAGTAAATGATCAAAATGATAAGTATTTTTTAGAAGTTCAAGCCTATAAGGCTTCTTTAAACACATTGGAACAACAAAAGAGATGGCTACAAAATACTCAACGTGAGTATGAGGATAAAATTCGGATACTAAGCATCGATTTAGAAAACACAACTAATATGCTTAAATATACAGAAAAGGTAAGAGATGCCAGTATCAAAGAAAAACAGGAGATGCAAGAAAAATTAGATGCTACAATGTTAAGATTTGAAAAATGGCAAAAGGCACCTAAAAATCTTTCAAAATTAATTGATAGTAGCATGTCTGGTAGGACTAAAAGAGGGTTAGGATTTGATAAGTATATTGATTCAGAAGATGTGTTTGATTTATCTTTTTCGAGTGTCTTTGATGCCGACAAAGAGGAAGAGGGAAAACCTAGTTACAATAGGTTTAAACCAGCAGCAGAAATGCATGCTGTCCCTCCTCCTCCTCTTACTGGAACTTTTATGCCCACTTCTTGGCATAATGACTTGGATGGATCACAGATGCATGAGTCCCCAAAAAGTTCTACTAATTCTAATGACTTTGTCTCGTGTACTTTCAGTGACAAAGCCAGTGACTCTGCATCAAGTGATTCAAGTGAAGGGTCAAGACCTACGAGTTCCAAGTCGAATGATCATGCTGCTACTGGTGCTAGGATGTGTGAAGAAAGAGTTGCTGTTAAGTCAAGTGTGTCTGGTCCTGGTTTATTGAGTCCTAGGAAGTTTGATACTCCTAGAATTGTGTGTAATAATGTTAGCAGTATGAAACAATATCATTCTAATAAAAGGTCTATTAAAACATGTTTTGTTTGTGGAAGGGCATTTCATTTGATTAAAGATTGTGATTTTTATGACACACATGCTTATGTCAATCAAGCATTTCCTGCTCCTGGTCCACCAGGAGCTGCCTCATATACTACTAGAAGACTCAATCCTAGTGCTCAATCGTTTTTGTTTTCTAGAAGGTCCTCTCCATTACCTTCTGATCATTGGAGAAACATTGGATTACCAACAAATAGATCCACCAGTAACTATTTTCAAAATTTTAATCCAATTTATCCACATAATTTTGACCACATGTATTTTGGTTTGCGAAGCTTGGGAACTGCTGTTAAGCCCTCAGCAGGTTGTTCTTGGTCAAACAATAATACCCATGTGATGCATAGGCAACCAAGGAACAACAGTGGATCTCATCAATCTTCTTGGCTCTCTACTAAAGATCCACAAGGCAGGCTCAAACCTGAAAAGGTTTGGGTCCCCTTAAGACACTAACTTTTGCATTTTTATTATCTTGTTGTTGTAGGTTACACAATACCAAGATCCTAGTTTAGGCATTGTTGATAGTGGTTTCTCCAGGAGCATGACAGGAAATAAAAGTCTTCTCTCTAACTTTGTACCATTTCAAGGCGGCAAGGTCTATTTTGGTGGAGGTGAAGGCAGGATCACTGGCAAAGGAACATCTAAGACGCCTAATCTAAATTTTGAACATGTCTACTATGTGGAAGCACTTCAACACTTCAACTTGATATCTGTCTCTCAGATTTGTGACAAGAAGCAGTTTGTTCTCTTCACGGACACTGATGCACTTGTGCTCTCCAAAGACTTTCAGCTTCCGGATGACTCACAGGTTCTGCTCAGAATCCCTAGAAGACACAATATCTATAGCATCAAGCTGAATGAAGTCAACCCTACTGGTCAACTAGCATGTCTGGTTGCTAAAGCCTCACAAGATGAAGCCACTCAATGGCACAGAAGGATGGGGCATGTGAACTTCAAGACCATTCACAAACTTGCAAATCTGAATCTGGTCTCTGGTTTACCTCCAAAGTCATTTAGAAATTATATAAATTGTATTGCTTGTAGCAAAGGCAAACATCATAAAGCATCCTTCAAGGCCATTACTGCTCTTAGTCTTATTACTGAACCATTGCAGCTACTACACATGGATTTGTTTGGTCCTACTTCCATTAGGAGCATTGACCACAAACAATTCTGTCTGGTGGTAACTGATGGATATAGCAGGTTTACGTGGGTGTTCTTCATGGTTGCCAAGAGTGAGACCTACTCAATTCTTAGAGATTTTCTTACCCTTATAGAGAACCAGTTGTCCAAGAAAGTTAAAGGTATTCGTTGTGATAATGGAACCGAGTTCAAAAATAAAGACCTCATAGCACTTTGTAATGCTAAGGGCATCAAAAGAGATTATAGTGCAGCAAGAAATCCTCAACAGAATGGCGTGGCAGAGAGAAAGAACAGGACACTAATAGAAGCAGCAAGAACAATGCTTGCCGATTCCAAGCTTCCAACCATGTTCTGGACAGAAGCCGTTAATACTGCAAGTTATGTTTTGAATAGGGTTTCTATTACCAATCCTCACAAGAAGACTCCTTATGAGCTTCTAACGGGCAAAGTTCCAAATATTGCTCATTTGAAGCCTTTTGGGTGTCTAGTAACCATTCTGAATACTAGTGACTATTTGGGGAAGTTTGATGGCAAGGCAGATGAAGGCTACATTGTGGGATATTCAGCTCACTCTCGGGCTTATCGTGTCTACAATCTCCAAGCCAAGCGGATCATTGAAACTATAAATCTTAGGTATTTTGAAGTGAAGTCAAACATCCAAGGCAAGGGTCCTGAATGGTATTTTGATCTTGATTATCTTAGTGATTCGTTAGGATATTTTTGTTTCAAAACTAACCATGATGCAGGTCCACAAGTGTTTGCAACTTCTAGTACTGGTGTTCCTTCTAGTCTTTCTGATTCAGATGACGAGGATGACATTTTTGTGGTTCCATCCTACTCCACCACCGTCTCTCCTACTCCTCCTAGTGATGCAACTCCATTGGATGTACTGGATTCCCAAGTAGCTCTTGACACTCTACTCAAACAACAACAAGAAGCTACTACAGCAGCTGCTCAAGGTGGTTTTGAGTTTCCCTTGAATACGCCTACTGACAAAGCTGCTCCTAGTACCCCAGCTTCTGCTCCTAGTGCTAGCTTATCACCTATTGGTACTCCAGCTAGTGAGTCTGCTTCAAATACTCGTTTCTCCAGTCCTTCTGATTTGGGGAACCATCAAAAGAAGTCTTCTACCAAGCTGGATGATATTCATAAACAACCAGTAGATGGGATTTTCAACGCTGCTTCATATGATGCTGACTTTGTTGGTGATCTCAATAACTTGGCACTAGAAGTGGAGGTCGCTTCCAATCCAGTCTTGCAATCACACAAAGATCACCCTACCACCCAAATCATTGGAGATCCTGGTTCTACTGTCAAGACACGCAGAATGCAGAAGAAGGCCTCGTCTGATCATCATGCTCTTGTGAGCTATATTGAAGATCAAAAGCGTAATAATCATACGAACTTTCAACACTGTTTGTTTGCTTGTTTTCTTTCACAGGTGGAACCTAGGTCAGTCTCTCATGCTCTTGAGGATGAAAGTTGGGTGGAGGCTATGCAGGAGGAAATGCAGCAATTCTTGTTTCAGAATGTTTGGGTTCTGGTTGACTTACCAGATGGAAAGACAACAATCAATACCAAATGGATTCTCAAGAACAAGAAGGATGCACGGGGAATTGTCGTAAAGAATAAAGCTAGGCTTGTCGCACTGGGCCACACTCAAATTGAGGGCATTGACTACACTGAAGTTTTTGCTCCAGTTGCAAGGATTGAGGCCATTCGTCTGTTTTTGGCTTTTGCTTCTTATGTGGGCTTTACGGTGTTTCAGATGGATGTCAAGAGTACATTTCTCTATGGCAAAATTGATGAGGAGGTGTATGTCACTCAACCTAAGGGCTTTGTAGATCCACTTCATCCCAAGAAAGTTTACAAGGTGGTCAAGGCTCTTTATGGATTACATCAGGCTCCTAGAGCTTGGTATGAGCATCTTTCAACTTTCTTGTTAAAGAATGGCTATAGAAGAGGTACTATTGACAAAACACTATTTCTTAGGAGGAATACCAAGGACATTATCCTTGTTCAGGTTTATGTGGACGACATTATTTTTGGTTCTACTAGGAAGGAATGGTGTGATGAGTTTTAGCACTTGATGAAAGGCGAATTTCAGATGAGTGCGATGGGAGAGCTTTCTTTCTTCCTTGGTCTTCAAGTCAAGCAACAGTCAGATGGGATCTTCATCAGTCAAGATAAATATGTTCATGAGATTCTTCAGAAGTTTGACATGGATCCTCTTCGACCAGCAGCAACTCCTTATGAAGTTGCTAAAGTCAAACTCAAGAATGCGCCAGACCCCCCGGTCAATGTTCACATGTACAGGTATTTGATTGGCTCACTCATGTATTTGACTGCATCACGTCCGGATATCATGTTTGCGATAAGTGCTTGTTCTAGACACCAGGTGACTCCAACGGTTTCGAACTTGAATGCAGTGAAGAAGATTTTCAAGTATATCAAGGCTCAACCTAAACTGGGCTTATGGTATCCTAGAGAATCACCTTTTGTTCTAGAAGCATATAGTGATAGTGACTATGCAGGTGCTAATAATGACAGAAAATCTACTACTGGTGGTTGTCAATTTTTGGGTCGTCGACTTATTTCATGGCAATGCAAGAAATAGATGATAGTAGCTACTTCTTCAACAGAAGTTGAATACGTTGCTGCTGCTAGCTGTTGTGGACAAGTATTGTGGATCCAAAATCATATGTTGGATTATGGGTTTAATTTTATGAAGACCAAAATTTTTATTGACAATCAAAGTACTATCTGCATTGTGAAGAATCCTGTTTTTCATCAGCGAACAAAGCATATTGAAATTAGGCACCATTTTATACGGGATGCTAATGAGAAGAAGTTGATACAGGTTCTTAAAGTTCATACGGATGATAATGTTGCTGATTTGCTGACAAAAGCATTTGATGGTCCTCGGTTCAACCACTTAGTGGTTCACATTGGGATGGTCAATCCTTGAGGTCTAGGATTGAGGGGAGGCTAAGCCTAAGGGGAGGCTTCGTGTACATCTTACTTTGCACAGACTAACATATTGGTAGATTTTAACAACATATTGTATTGGTCCTGGTGGTGTGTGTTACTCCTGATGGAGGATTTTGCTCACTTCTGGTGGTTATATTCTTTCATGACTGGCTTCTAGTCCTCATTGGTTAGCTTCTAGTCATAATTGGTTGGCTTCTGGTGGTTCAAAATCCTTCTTTGTCAAGTGATGATTGGCTTCTGGTACTGGTCTGGGACACTGTTCATTCATATTGACTTTTGTTGACCACATTTTGCTTCTAGTCTGACCATTGTGCGCTTTGACTTTTAGTCAACGCTTCCAATTATGGTATTTACACTCTTATTTAACTTTGGTAAATTGAAATTTGGAAATTATGTTAAAAGGGGCAAGTGGTTACTATGTAATAATTGTCTAATTTGAAAGGGCAACCCCCCATTAATAGGGGTCAATGAACAGTTACTATCTTCATTATTTATGGTCAATTAACCCCCCCTTGACTCATTCATTCCACTTTTAACACACACACAACCGATCCTACTCTCTCAACCCTAACACAAATCATCTTCTATTCAATTAATCAAGATCCATGGCTGCCCTAGTATACCAACCTGCTCACAACAAGGTCGCCTATCTAGGAGATGGTCCACATCGTGATGCTTTTACTGACATTCTGGACTTCATTGAGGCTTCAAACCTAAGGTATGCTTTTACTATATGTCCCACTATTTATGATAGTGTCATTCGTCAGTTTTGGGCATCTGCTCGTCTTGTGGTTGTGGTTGGTCGTCCACGTGAACTCCATGCTACCATAGATGGTCGTTCATACGTGGTGTCTGAGGCTTCTATTCGATCTTCCCTTCATCTTCAAGATGAGGGTGGTGTTGAGTCCATCCCAAATTCGGAGGTATTGGAGGGGATGGCTGCTATAGGGTACAATCATGGGGGGAAGTTTGACTTCCAGAAAAATCGGTTTTCCCCCCAATGGAAGCTTCTGGTGCATTTTCTGATTCATTGTTTAAGTCCCAAGTCTGGGAGTTGGGATGCTTTCCCTACTCCTTTGGCTACTGGTCTCATTTGCTTAGCACAGGGTAGAATTTTCAATTTCTCTCGTTATTTGTTTGAGGGAATGGTTAGCAATCTATCTAGTGTTGGTTCTAGGAAGAAGTTTCTGATGTATCCTAGGTTCTTACAACAAATACTGGTTTGCATTCCTCGTGATAGGACTGAACATGTGCCGTCTAAGCTTACTGCGAAAGTGTATTATAATATGGTCCATGGGTTTACCGGGGAGTGGAGGCCCCTTACTGAGGCCATGTTGGGGCTGGCTCAGGGTCCTCCTGATGTTGTTGTTCCTCCGGTTGAACAAGCCGAGGAGGAACCTCAACTTTCTGATGACCCAATGGAGGAGGAGGCAACTGCTGGTGGTGCTTCTCATGTGGTTGAGGAGGAGCTGGTTGAGGAGGTGGTGGTTGACAGACCATCCCCTTCCAAGGTTGGTCCTTCTTTAGTACCATATAAGTCTTCATTTGTGGAGACTCCACCTCCTAGTCCTGCTCCACACTCTTCTGATAGGCCTTTTGGTACTAGTACTCCTAATGTTGGCCCATCTGTTGCTTCTGGCTCCAATGACGCCTTCCCTGATCCAAGTCCTCTTGGTGGGAAAGCGGAGGAGCCTATTACACTTACTTCTCTACTTGATCTTATGCACAGGTATCATGCGTAGATTCTTTCCTTGGAAGCAGATTTGAATCAACACCGGAAACTTACTAGGGAGTTTGTTCTTCCCATGGCTGATCGCATCAAAGCTTTGGAGACTCGACAAAGACGAAGAAAGAAGCATGTGGTTCAATCTGAGTTTGATGAGGAAGTTAAGGATCGTGTTGAGGATGGTTTGACTTTGTTGGCAAAGGCTGCCTTTGCTGATAAATTGTATGATGATTTGCCAGTTCCTCCGACTTCCTCCAGTGTTCCTTCTCCACCTGCTATTCCCACTCCTATGGATGGTGCTGCTGGTCCTACTGCTGGTTTCAATGCTGGTCCATCCAATGATCCAAAGGGGAAGGCCCCAATGACTGATGCTCCCTCACCACCTCGCAAGCGTACACGCAGACAGCTTGAGGAGGATAGGTTGGGTGAGGAGGTTTCTCAAAGGATGCAAGCCGAAATTGATGAAGCTGCTCGGGCTGAGGAGGAAGCGTTTCAACAGCAGCGACGAGAACAAGTGCAGCATGATGCAATGCATTGGAATGAAAGTGATTGGATGCAGGTGTTAACTATTCTTACCAAGGATTATTCCCAGTTCACTGATCTTCTGGGTGCGGATGTGGATGAGCATAACTGTATTCCAAGAGCTATGGTGTTGATGCGCAAGCATCAGTTGGCGCTTGCTGCACAGCTTCGTGAGAAACGTAAGAACAGACCTTTGTCGAGAACTGAGGAGCGACAGCAGATGCAGCGATATGTGAAGTATCAGTCGGCTGCTTATTTCCAAGCTGGTTGGAAGTGGGACAGGGTTCGTGCTTTGTATTTTGATGAGCTCAAGGCGCTCTATGAACGTATGGTCAAGCATCAGAGTCAACCAATTCCGGAACGATTTATCTACCGTCCTTCTCCGCGTGTGGTGACCACTTCTTCGCCTGCTGTTACTACTGGTCCTACGATGATCCTACTCCTGGTTCTGCTGCTATTCCATCGGTTTTTGTTGCTACTTCAGTTGGTACCACCACTACTCCTTTAGTTGCTCCTTTTGTTTCTTCTTCAGGTCCTGCTACCACCACCACACATGCTACCACCACCACCTTTGCTACCACAACCACCACAACTGCTACACCTGATATGGCATCACCATCACCACCAGTTCCTGGTTCTCCACCTATTCCTTCATTTAGTGCAGCTCCTGTTGATCCCTTAGGTGGACAAACTTTTGAGTCTACTTCTCCTGCTCCCACTGTTGCTGCTCAGGTAAAGGTGAAGGTTGAACCCTCTCCTAGTGATCCCACACCTCGACGTTCGCTTCGCCAGAAATCGGCTCGACGTGTTAGACGTGGCAAGACGGTCCCCTATGAGAAGCGTGATCCTGAAAATTTGATTGATGCAGCTTCTGACAGTGATTCTGATTTGCCTTTGGGAAATGGACATATTACTGGTTGGACGGTTGAGCGTTCCACGACTCTTCCTGGTATGGTATCTCATAGAATTACTCTTAGTGATGGGTCTGTGCGGTTAGCTTCGGGTCTGTAGGGTATTTTGTCTTGGGCTGATCGTAAGGATCTTATGGCTTTATATGGGTTTGTGGATACCGGCATGCCTGTTGATCCCATGGCTGTGTTTTCCTGGCCTGGTCTGCGAGTATGGGCTGATCTTAAGATGATGCTTGATGCACCTCCTCATGCTCCTGTTTCTGGTATATGATTTGGTTGGTTTGTAAGTGTTTATGTTTTGTGTTTTTGTTCATTTGTTCATATTATCATTCTCTTCACCAATATGTAAAGTGATTGGTGAATTTCATTCTTTATAGTTTTTTTTTTAAAAAAAATGAAAAAAAAAATAAAAAAAAAAATAAAAAAAATATACTTTTTATATAATATCTGCTTATACTGTAAACACATCATGGATTTTACACTTGTGAATATAATACCATTTGCTGCTTCAACATATGGGTTCTGGTTGCTGAATTGTCCTTGTGCTGGTTACTGGTTTCATCTGGTGTTGGACTTGGTCCTCACAACAAATGGTCCTCAACTCACCATGTCTAATCGACAAGAAAGAGTTGATTCACCTTGAGGGTACGGCTCCTGGTGTGATTCTCAAATCCGTTGATGGTTGCCAGGTTACCCAAAACTGGATGGTTTTCACTTGCCATGGTCCTAGACTGAAAAGTGGCTAATCCAAGGGGGTACGGCTCTTGGTAAAGATTTTATCAAATCCGTTGATAGCTGTAATAGCTTGCTTAAAGCTATAGGGTTTTCAACTCACCGATGCTTCATTGCTAAGAGTTGGCGAGTCCAGAGGGTACGGCTTCTGGTAAAGACATATCAAATCCGTTGACGGCTGTGATGGTTTGCCTAAAATCATCAGGGTACCCCCACTCACCATTGATTCACGTTCTAAGAGTTGGGCTGGGTTCTAGTCTCCCAGGGTGATGCTTATTCCACCAGAAAGACTGGCTAGCCCAAGAGCGAGCAGCTACTTGGTAAAGGCTCATCAATTCTGCTCATGTTGCTGTAAAGATTCAACACGATGCTGATTTGTTTCAAGCTTTGGAGAAGCTTCTAGTGTTTCATGTTGCGACGGTTTTTCTGTTTCTTATCTTCCTGATCTGCTATTACTTTTGTTGATTCAATCCTCGCGCTTTATTTGCACGTTTTCCAGGAAACTTGAACTCAACAGGTCAAATTCAAGTTTAGGGGAGGATTGTTAGGACCATTGGTATAGTTAAATGTCATAGGTAGACTAGGAGGTATGTAGTTCCTCCTGGTCCTAGTAGTAGTAGGAGCAAGTCGTGCTCCTGGTCCTAGTCAAAGTCAAACTTTATTATTTATTTATTATTCTGTTAGGATATGCATGAGATATGTTAGGAAAGGATATGCATATCAGTTTTACATGTTTTGTTTAATGCTGTATTAGGGTTTCCTTGTAGTATAAAAGGAACCTTAGGCCGAAGGGTTAGACACACCTTCATAAAACGTAGTTCTAGTGATTATCAATATTAGAAATCCTTAGAAAGGATCAAGTCTTTATAGTTATTCTGTTCTTCTTTATTATATTTGTATTCTGCATTCATATTGTGTATAGAGTCTCTCTGTGGATTGACTTGTGATTACAGAAGTCATTCACCGTTCCTGACAGGCTGCAAGATCTACATCTAGTAGACCCTACAGACCCCGGTATCGATATTCTGCAGCCATCTTAGTATCCACCTGATGAAATAAAAGGAAATATCTTTGGAACTTATGGAAATCTGCTTGCACCACTTCACCCTTGCTTCCACCGTGCTCCATCGCTGCTTAAGGGAACCTTGCCTACTCTTCTTTGGCTTGCCTTGTTCGCCTTAAGCTTGTGCTATTTGATGGATGAAAACTATGTCTTTGATCCTGGTGGATATGTTCCATGCTTCTTCCTATGATGATCAAGGTCGAGTCAGGCTCACGACTCGGTTAACAAAAACCAAGCGCTTCTTGGGAGGCAACCCATGTATCTATCTTTTCGCTTTCTTTATCCTAAGTGTAGGGGAGACCAGTTGGTTTTCTATTTCCTCTCCTCTTATAATCAGGGATTCGAGCGCTCAATGTTCCACTCTTGATGATTCTTGACGACCCGTGATTCCGTGTCCCTTCTTCCCGGTTCTATCCTAAACTCTTTTCGATTCACTATTTTATATTTTCTCAATATTAAAATAGGAATCTCTTTAGTTGTCGTTTCCTTAGCGAGATTTAAACAAAGTGCACAATGTCTTAAGTGTATTAAACATTGAGGACAATGTTTATATTAAGTGTAGGGGGACTTCTATCGAAGTTAAGTGGTCTTTTCCTTGTACTTGTCCTCATTTTAACCGGAAAATCAATTTTTCGACATTTTTCAAAATTTTTGATCTATTTTGGCCTATTAGTATTTCCCTTTGTATAGTTATTTTCTTTCCTTGCTAGAATAAACTTTAATAAAGTGGTTTTAATTTTCAAACGTTGTGAATCTTTTGACTCAACCCGAGTTTACTTATCTTAGTTACTCTAGCTAGTATCCTTAACGTGTTTAAGTCAAGTTTTGCTAGGCTTTTATATAGGGAGCTATAAAACGGGAAAGTCTTAACTCTCACGGGTTAAGAACAAGAACTTTTCGCAAGTTCCTATAATTGATCCTAGAGAGTCGTTTATCAAAGGAACTTTAAAACGCGATTTCTAAACTTGAAAAAATTCTAAGAGTGTGCAAGATCCTATAGGCGACTCGAAAACCCAAAATTTTGATTTAATAGGCTAAGTATCCACGAGTCTCATTCCTTGAGATTTTAAACTGTGGAGAACGAGAGATGATAGAGTCAGTTATAAGTTTGGTATTCTTTCGGGAATTTATGTGAGTTAATTATAAGCCTATTCTCCCATCGCTTGCTAATAATTTTATCTGCAATAAATAAGGTTGTACGATTTGAAAAGTTACTTAGCTTCTAGCCCAAGATCGTTTAAAAGTTGCTCGATATTGATTAGAGTTCATAGCCAAGGCATAACTTATTGAAGCGGGATGCGAAGATTGGCGAGTCCAAAAAGGTCCTAACAAGACATGAGGGCTACATTTTGTTGCTAAAGATCCAAAGTGATGTGAAGAATCATTTATCGAAAATCAATATGAAGGATCGAGACACACGACGAAAAGCAAAAACTCCCCAAAAGTCATGGAGAAGTGTATCCGAAAAGACCCTAGCAAGGTATGAGGATAAATAGATCCAAGTCAAAAAGGAGGCGGATCGTTGTATATCAAAGTCCAAATAATGATTGGAGAAAAATGAAGAAGTCATGGTCCAAGTATGAATCTCTCAAAACTTCAAGTGAAGAAATTCCATTATGAAGAGAAGACCATAATTTCATGAACGTCTCTCAAGGTTTGAAGTATGAAGTCGCTGCCAAATATCGGTCCGAGAAAGGTCTCAAATCGCGAAGCGAGTTATGCCAAGATATGAACTTTATGAGGTCCCGAGAAGCAGTTTTAAAAGATTTTGTCCTTTAGCTAACTATTGATTAAATCGTTCACTTTATTTTCGGACTAAATAACTATCGAAATAAGTCAACAATGCATCCTCGTGATCATTCAAGACAATAATAAAATATAAGAGATACACCTAGGAATAAGGGAGTCTAAGTGAGTAATTGGCCCACATGAGTTCGTGTTAGTTTACTAACTTATAATAACAATGATCTCGTTTTTAAGCTTGGTTTAGAAAAAGTGAAAACTTGAGGATGATGATTATTCATAACATTTCCAAAACCCAAGGTATGCTTTTTGATTTCTTTACTTTGAATGTTTATAATTTTCTATCTCTTTAATAAAAGCCAAGGTGGATTGATTATGATGAAAAATGTAAACGTGCTTTGTAACTAATGCATTGCATGAGGACATTGCAATGGTCAAGTGTAGGGGATTTGATAGGTGTGTAAACACCCATCCTTTTTACCACTTAATTACAATAATAACCGGGCCAAAACGTGTATTTTATGTCATTTATGTCGGAATTATGCGTGGTTTGTGTTTTTGTTGTGATTTAGGACGAAATTGTGAAAAGTGGAGAAAAAAGGGGCATTTACGGGCTTTTATTGAAGAAAAAGATGAAAGACGAAGTCAAGAAGTCAAGAGTGCAAAAAAGAACGGAAGTCCAAGACCAATTCGGAACATTTATCGAAGAAAAATTCAAAAGACGGAAGTTTACTAAAAGCCGAAGAACTCGAGTCTTATTTATTGAAGAGTTAAAAGACGAGTTTAAAGAAATCCTGATCCATGAGTCATTAAAGTCCAAGATTAACAAAAGATTAAGAAGGGAAGGACTTAATGGTGCAACTAAGAAGAAATGAAGGAGGGGAGGAAGCTTCCTAATCCTCCCCTATATATAGTCATTAGGATAGTCAGTTTTACTCTTGTTGGCTAGAGTGACACTAGTTCTTCCACCCTTTTAATTACTTGCTCTTTAAATATATGTCAATTTAAATACTTGTCTTGCACTTTTAATACCTTTTAATTCCAAGTAAGTGTTCTTTAATTTTCTTGTTTTAATCTCTCATTCTACCTTTCTTTCTATTCGTTACTCTTTGTTTACATGCTTATTATCTTGCTTATTTGATTAAAGGTTATATTTTTATGCTTTTGATTGCTTTGGATTATTGATTTTATAGCTTATTTGTTTTCATCTTAAAGTTTCTTAGGTTTTTGTAAAAGTTATTTTTATATAAAAGTTTGTTTTTCGTAAACCATTTCCTTTTCGTGTTTCAAAAGTCTTTAAATTTCAGCTTAGTAGCTTTTTCTTATACAGATTTGTTTAGGATTTTAGTCTTGTGCTTATTTGAGTTATAGCTTAATTGTTTAGCTTATTTTGCCTTCTTTTCACCGTATTCCGATCTGTACAATCAGAAAAGGGTTTATCATTCCGACTAGCACTTCATTGCTTGGTCGGAAAAGGGATTTAACATTCCGATTGGGAGGTTTGGGGTATTTCGATCAGAGGTATTAGTGGTATTCCGATCAGGTTAAGTGGTGACAGCATTCCGATTGGTAATCCACTCTTCATTCCGATCAGTAGTCCACTCTTCATTCCGATCAAGAGGTAAGTTCATCATTCCGATTTAGGGTTTGTTTGGATATTCCGATCAAGGTTTGGTGACAGCATTCCGATTGGTGATTCCGATCAATTTTCCGATCTGAAAGGTGGGCATATTCTGATTAACATTCCGATTAGGTGATAAATGCATTCCGATCGGAATATATTCCGATTGGGTGTTATTTTCTATTTTGTCTTGTTTATTTTTTTACGTTCTCATTTTAATACCTTGTCAATTTTAATTTTCGTCACGCTTTACTTTCTAGTCACTTAATTTTAACTCGTTTAATCAATTTACTTTCCGTCACGTTTTTTAATATTGCACCCTTTCTTTTAGTTGGTTAAGATTTATTTTAACGCCCTTTTATTTTAACGTTCATTTTTAATTTAACGCCATTTACATTTACGTCTCGCACTTTTTAATATACTACAACGACACAACTTTTGTTTCCACCAAAGAACGACTGAGTCACACATAAACTCCTTTTTCAATTCGAAGATATTGGTTCAACGATATTTTTAACTGAGTAAAATCTTAGTTATTAGTGAGCCTATCATTGACCTGTACCAATGAACATTAACAGGAGGATCCGGCTCTTTCTTAAGTTTGACTTTAGTTACCTCATAAGGTGTTGCTATGGTCTAAGAGGTTCCACATCAAATTTCTGAATAATGTCATGATCATATTTATCTTGACTAATGAAGATACCATCCTGCTACTGCTTGACTTGGAGCCCAAGGAAAAATGTCAATTCTCCCATGGCACTCAATTGAAACTCACCTTTCATTAGCTGTTCAAACTCATCACACCATTCCTTCTTAGTAGAAACAAAAATAATATCATCCACATACACTTGAACCAGGATGATGTCTTTGGCATTCCTCTTAAGGAACAATGTTTTGTCAATAGTGCCTCTTCTGTAGCCATGCTCCAACAATAAAGTGGATAGACGCTCATACCAGGTTCTAGGAGCTTGATGAAGACCATAAAGGGCTTTCACAACCTTGCATACCTTATTTGGATGCAGAGGATCCACAAAACCCTTAGGCCGAGTTACATATACTTCTTCTTCAATCTTGCCATACATAAATGCACTCTTGACATCCATTTGAAACACTGTAAAGCCAATATAAGAAACAAAGGTAAAAAATAGGCGTATGGCCTCAATTCGTGCAACAAGATCAAAGACTTCATAATATTCAATTCCTTCAAGCTGATTATGACCCTGTGCTACTAGTCTTGCTTTATTCCTGACCACAATACCCCTTACATCTTTCTTGTTTTTGAGAATCCATTTGGTACCAATTGCTGTCTTTCCTTCTGGTAAGTCAACTAGAATCCAAACACTCTAAAACAAGAATTGTTGTATCTCCTCCTGCATAGCTTCTATCTAACTTTGAACCTCAAGAGCATGTGAGACAGACCTAGGTTCTACCTGTGACAGAAAACAAGCAAACAAACAGTGAAGAAAATCTGTGTGATTATTTTGCTTTTGGTCTTCAATGTAGCTCACAAGAGCATGATGACCAGAAGTTTCTTTCTTATGCATGCCGCGAGTCTTGACATTAGAACCAGCATCTCCTATGATTTGAGTTGTAGGATGCACTTTATGGATCTACTGAATAGTAGTAGGAGCTACTTCTACTTCTGGTGCCAAGTTATTGAGATCCCCAACAATGCCATCATCATATGAAGCAGAGTCGAAAATGTCTGTTATTGGTTGCTTATGAATATCATCCAGCTTAATAGTAGACTTCTTATTATAGTTTCCTAGGTCAAAAGGACCAGATAATCTAGTTGTGGAAGTTGGATCACTAATTGGACTTCTAATAGGAGTAGAACTTGCATCAGGAGTAACAATAGGCTCACTAGGAGGAGTTGGTACAACAGGAGTATTCATAGGAAGCTCAAAGCCTCCTTGAGTAGCTGTAGTAGTAGCATCTTGTTGTTGCTTAAGCAGTGTATCAAGAGCTCCTTATGAGTCAGTAATGTCTGGTGAAGTAGCACCAGCAGGAGTAGGAGAGGTATGGGGAGCGACTGTTGTGGAATAGCATGGTATAACAAATATGTTATCATCTTCATCTGAGTCCGAAAAGCTAGAAGTAGCACCTGCATTAGAAGACACAAAAAACTTGTGGACCGTCATTTTTGTTAGTTTTGAAACGAAAAAATATCCCAATGAGTCGCTAAGATAGTCAAGATCAAAATACCATTCAGGACCTTTTCCTTGAATTTTTGTCTTCTCCTCAAAATACCTTAGATTGATAGTTTCAATGACACGCTTGGCAGTGAGATTGTAGACCCTATAGGCTCTTGAGTGAGCTGAATAACCTACAATGAAGCCTTCATCAGCCTTGCCATCAAATTTCCCCAAATAGTCACTAGTGTTGAGAATGGTGACAGGACAACCAAAAGGTTTCAAATGAGTAATTCTTGGGACTTTGGCTGTGAGTAGCTCATAGGGAGTGTTCTTATATGGATTGGTAATGGAGACCCTATTCAACACATAACACACAATGTTGACCGCTTTTTGTCCAAAACATAGTCGGAAGCTTGGAATCAGCAAGCATGGTTCTTGCAGCTTTTATAAGAGTCCTGCTTTTCCTTTCTGCAACACCATTTTGTTGAGGAGTCCTGCAACACTGTAGTCCCGTTTGAGACCTTTGGAATTGCAAAGTGCAATGAGGTATGCAATTTTGAACTCAGTCCCATTGTCACATCTAATACCTTTTAACTTCTTTGACAACTAATTTCAATTAAGGTAATGAAGTCTTTTGGAATTGGGTAGGTCTTACTTTTAGCAGCCAGAAAGAAAACATATGAGAACCTGCTATACCCATCAATTACCACTAGGCAGTAGTGTTTATGGTCAATGCTTCTAATGGTGGTAGGACCAAACAGATCCATATAAAGTAACTACAAAGGTTCAATTATTAGGCTGAGGCCTGTAATGGCTTTAAAGGATCCTTTGTGCTACTTGCCTTTGCTGCAAGCAAGGCAATTGATGTCATTCTGGAAAGCTTTGGGAGGTAAACCAGAGACCAAGTTCATATTTTCCAGCTTGTGAATGGTCTTGAAGTTTACATGCCCCATCCTTCTATGCCATTTTGTGGCTTCATCTTCTAATGCTTTGGCAACCAAGCAAGCTAGTTGAGTAGTAGGATAAACTTCATTCAACTTTATACTGTAGAGGTTATGTCTTCTTGGAACTTTGAGTAGGACTTGGGAGTCATCCGGGTGCTTAAAGTCTTTGGACAACACCAAGCAATCAATATCTATAAAGAGGACAAATTGATTCTTGTCACAAATATGAGAGACAGAGATCAAGTTGAAGTGTTTTAGTGCTTCCACATAATAAAACTGCTAAAATTAAGGTTAGGTGTCTGAATAGTTCCTTTTCCAGAGATCATCCCTTCACCACCACTAAAGTACACTTTCCCGCCTTAAAATGGTACAAAATTAGTCAAAAGACTCTTTGTTCCCTGTCATGCTCCTAGAGCAACCACTATCTACAATTCTAAGAGATGGATCTTGGTATGGAGTAATCTACAACAACAGAAAAGTATGTAACAATTAGTGTCTTAAGGGGACCCAGACCATTCTTGGTTTGAGTCTGCCTTGTGGATCATTATAAGATAGCCATGGAGATTGATGAGATCCACTGTTGTTCTTGCGTTTCATAGGCATCATATGGGATTTAATTTGTGTCGAAGAGCAACCTGCTGAGGGCTTAACAGCAGAACCCAAATTTCCCAACCCAAAATACATTTGGTCTGTAGTAGTAGTATAAGGTTTAACAGAATTATGAAAATTTTGAAAATAATTGTTGGTTGGTCTGTTAGAGGTACTAAGATTGCTTCTCCAACTAGTAGAAGCTGAAGGAGAGATCCACCTAGAAGAGGGAAAAGATTGAGCACTTGGGTTTAGCCTTCTAGAAGCAAAACCCACATCAGTAGTAGCAGCTCATGGTGGACCATGAGTACCATAAGAAAGATAGCCAATAAGCTTTTGATCATAAAAATCACAATCTTTAATCAAATGAAATTTACTACCACAAACAAAGCATGTTTTAAAAGACCTTTTATTCAAATCACATTGTTTTGTACTTCTATTCTTATTACAAACAATTCTAGGAGAATCAACATTCCTAGAATTCAGAAAACTAGAATAAAAAACAATGGACGTAGATACAGTAACAACTCTCTCATCACTTATCCTAGCACTAGAAGCAGCAGTGTCATTTAGCTTGGGACTCGAGGGACTTAATTCTTCAATTGAACCACACGATGCATAGGCACTTGCCTTATCACTGAATGTACAAGAGAAAAAGTCATTAGTGTTAGTAGAACTTTTAGGAGACTCATGCATCTGTGCTTCATCCAAGTCTTTATGCATTGATGTAGGCATAAATGTTCCTGTAAGAGGTGGAGGAACAACATGCATTGCTACAGCTGGTTTAAACCTATTGTAACTAGGTTTTCCCTCCTCCTCTTTGTCAGGATCAAAGACACTTGAAAATGATAAATAAAAAACATCATCTGGGCCTATATAGTTGTCAAACCCTAACCCCCTTTTAGTTCTTCTAGACATACTGCTATCTATTAGCTTGGAAATATTCTTGGGTGCTTTTTGCCATTTATCAAATTTTAATAAAGTAGCATCAAATTTCACTTGCATTTCTTGTTTTGCCTGAATACTCTTAGTATTAAGTTTTTTAGTATACTTAAGCAAGTTTGTAGTATTATCTAAGTCAATACTTAACACCTTAATCCTATCCTCATACTCAAGTTGAGCATTTTGTAACCACTTCTTTTGATGTTCTAAAGTTTTGAGAGAACTCTTATAAGCTTGAGCTTCTAAAAAATACTTGTCATTTTGAGGATTTAGTTCATTGCAATGTGTTAAGAGGTCAGAATATTTATCATCACAACTAATAGTTGAGTTTTTACCACCCTTTAGGAAAAGAGCAATAAAAGTGGCAAGTATTAAGTGTCGGTTTAGGAAAACCAAGCACTAATAACCAATTAAGTTCGTTCTCAAGGAGGCTAGTGTGTTATGTGTGTAATGATATGGATTAATTTGTGTGATTATATTTGAAAAAGAAGAATAGAAAGGGGATTAGAAGAGAATGACGGTTATGAAGACGGATTAAACTAAGTCTAACAAGGCGTACACGTAAAGTCGTAAAAACTACCAAAATTAAAATTTTAACCTAAAAATTTCTAAAAATTACCAAAAATCCCTAATAATATTCTAAGAGTTTACAAAAAATCAAAACTTGCAAAAACCTTTTAATTAATTAGATAATGACTTTTTAATGCTAATTAAAGCCCTAAAAATCAAAATTAATTATTAAAAAGCCCTAAACAAGATTTTAAAGTTTGTAAACCTCAAAAATACTCTAATTAAGCTAAAAACTATTTTTCAAAATTTTAAAACCAATTAAAACTATTTTTAAACAATTAAAAACTCCTAAAATCAAATAAATCTTAAATTAATTATAGAAAATAATTAAAAGACCTAGAAAATAATTGGAAAGTTGCAAAAATCCTAATTAAGTATTTAGAACCTAGGAAAATATAAAAACCTAGAAAATCAGACTTTTAATTTTTAATAATAAAATAATATTAAAAATCCAAAAATTATAAAAAGTTCTAAAAACTTGCAAACTGGCTTAATTTAACCTAAATAACTTAGAAATGAAAGTGAAATTACCTAAATACCCCTATTGGGCCTAGAAAATGGGCCAAACCCAAAACAGTCCCTTATTGGGCTTAATTAAGGCCCAATAAGAAAAAGTGCTCAAAATAAGCTCAAAAAGCACAGGTTGACTCAAAATTTGACTTTAAACAACTTTTTCCAAAAGCCCAAAAGCTGAAAATGTGAAATAAGCTAACTTATAATAAGCAGCTTATTCTTAATGGGCTTTTTGGCCCATTAAGCCATAAGCTGATGCCATAAGCTAAAATTTAAGACACAACCTTATTTTGACCTAACAAAGACTTCTGCAAAAATAAATTTCAAATAAGCCCACTCAATAAGCCAGAAATAAGTCACAAACTTATTCACAAAACGACAAAATAGTCGTTTTTATGATCTAGACCACCTCAGAAGCTGATTCAAGTTGCAAAATGTTTCTTTTGACAAAACTAAGCTTAAAAACCAAAGACCTTTCAAATAAGCACACTCAATAAGCTGGAAAATCAAATAAGCACTTATGTTAAAAGTCAAACAAATTGGTTTTCTAGTAAAAAGTCAAAGTCTCATAAGCTCCAGTTCACTTAAATGGGTCAAATAATGAAGATCTATCACAAAAACTAAGTTGTTGCAAGTCAGAATAAGCTAGAATAGCTTATTGATAAGCTGATGACAAAATTGCACTAGCAGGGGCTAGTTTTGGATGTTGAGCAGTGGAAACTTTTTCCACTGCTTGACTATTTTGACTTTTTGTCTTTAGTGACTTTTTCTTGGATTCAGATTTCACAAAGGCACCCAATTGATCTTTGGATCAAAAGGAGCCAATCACAATCAAAATAACACAATCAATAACACCCAATTGATACAGTTAAATCAATCATTCATCAGACATGATACAAACATGAACAATAAGCAGTTTAGCATTCAAGAGCAGTTTTAGCACAAATCAGCCAGCCAAATTCAACCAAATGCACACACAAGCTATAATAAACTCCAATAAGCAAGTCTAAACAGGTTTCATGAACTGGTTCAAAGAATTAAGCAAGATTCAAGCAATGAAAGTTACTGATGAACACTAACACATGCAGTTTTCTACTTTTGCTGATGTATTTGACACACAAGCCAATTTCAACACCTCAAATCTTTCAAACAGGTTATGTTAACTTTGTTTAAACCACTTTTATCCCTAAGCATGCATACACACTAAGTGTTCCCAAAATCCTAGGTCAAAACAAGCAGAAACAAGGTCTTTATAGCAGATTGATTGATTCAAGTGTTCAAACCCCAAAACTTGCAGCAAAACACTCTCAAACAAAGGTATAGCAGATACAAAGCAATAACAACAACTTCCCTTAACACAAAAACAAATCACAAGCATAAACCAGTAGACCCAAACACCCCTTTAACTTTTTCAAATCAAGATTTTCAAAAGCACAATGAGATTTCAGGCCAACCAAGCATCAATTAACACTAAAACAAGTCTAATAAACAGATTCAAGCAAGAACAAGCCACAAAATTCACAAGAACAACAGTTTCATACAAATATCACCAAAAATCACAATTTAAGCAGATTTGGAGATTAAGTATGCAAACCTCATGGATGTACATCCACACCCACGAATTTTGAGCTTATGTGCTAGCAAGAACAAGCACAAGCTTCCAAAATAAGCCTGCTAAGATTCAACAAGGGTTAAGCACAATATCATAAAAATCAGAAACTTGGAAAAACTTGATTAATGCAAACTTGTTACCCCACACTTGATTATCCCTAAGTTATAAGCCTCACCACACCTTAACCAACTCAGTTAGGATGCTATGATCAGCCCTATAGCCCAAGAATTCCAAGATTGGAACAAGACTTAGCAAAATATCAAGAAAATGAGGAAATATGCAAACTTTTGCACACTCCTCTTTTGAAAACAGGTTTTGAACTTTAAGAACTACAAAGCATATAACAAATGAAAGCAGTAAACAAGAGTGGCCAATGACTTTTCTTCAAGATTTCAAACTCAATTTCATTAACTTAGAAATAGGATTTACAGAAACTTGAACCAAGGAAAAATCAAAAGCAAACGTCTAATGAAGCACCCTAAGGCCTTTATATAGGCATACAAATGACTAAGGAACAGCTAATAACTCAAAACCCTAATGGTTGAAGTCCCAAATATGCCCTTGTAGTTTTTGTCTTCATTGGAGAATCATGTGACTGAATTTGTCATGTAGTTGAGGTGTGAGCTGTTGAAATAGCATCAAGGGCTTAGAATGAGCTTAGGATGCAAGCAGGATTGTGAGGCGTTGGATTGCTGGCATAATCTTATCTTCTTCCTCAAACGTGTAGCAGGGCATGTCCCATGTGGCATGTAGGGTAAAGTGGCATGTGTTTTTAAGGTTGGGATATGATTAAGGCATGCTTAATCATTAATCTGAGGTTTATGAGGTTTAATTACAAGTGAATTAAGAAAACCCAATTTGTGTTCTTGGTGAAAAGTTGGGCGTTTAATCTGAGTTTGGGTTTAAAAAAGTGTTTAGCGCCAGATTATTAAACTAATATAGATTAGTTTAAATCTGGTAATGGTGGGAAGTGATGTGGCCAAATGATGGGAGCTGATTGGTGGGATGGAGTAAGTGGGACACTTGTCACCATTTGGTAGGTTAAGGTAAGTATTATGTCTGGCCATGATAAGTCCCTTACCTTCTTTTCTCTTTTCACTTGCAATTTAAATAACCAAATCCGGATTTCCTTTGTTAACAAACTTTCACTTTTCACACTTTTGCCCCAAATACTTTTCAAAAGTATATTCAGGGGTATTTCTTGCCATATTGTGATACTTGAGGGGCTGTTTTGGCATTTTGTTGATAGATAATGGTCTTGACTTGTATGTTGAGCATTTTGGAGGACTGAAATTGCCAAGTCTTGATAATTGAGGGACCATTTTTGCCAAATGTTGAAAGTTGAGGGTCCTTTTTGTAATTTTGAATTTTCAAAGGACCAAACTTGTCATTTCTTGTACTTTGAAGGACTTCATGATGTATTTGACTTTGTGGATGATATTGGTTGACAATTTAGCTTTGTTGAGGGGCTAAACTTGCCAAACCTTCAAAGTTAAGGGTCCTTTTTGTGATTTTGACAAACTTTAGGGACCAAACTTGTAATTATGAGGATACAAGGGTATAAAGTGTCAATTCTTCATAATTGGAGGACCCCTTCTTCATAATTCTTCAAATCTTCAAGGGTTGATCTTGGGAAAGTCTTCATTAGGGCTTGGTTCATTGTGCGGCTTCGTTTCCCGTGTTCGTTTTTGCATGATTCTTGTGATCTTTTGTCATTTTCTCAATATCCGTACCTAAAATACACAAGCAACAAACACAAGCATATATTTGGGTATTTTGATGATATTTAATGCGTTTTAAGCCCTATTTAGAAGATGAGACTATGTATAAAAGCAGTCTCATCACTCCCCCATACTAAATCATTGCCGTGCCCTCACGTAATGCTAGATTAAAGTATCAAAGCATCTCCAAAATTCATTTTATTCACTTTATTGAACGATAAACTAGCTACACTACTACTACTTGTGTTATAGACATAATTTATGATTTTCATCGCAAAATGGGACGTTTAGGTTCATAGAATAAGAACACGTGAATGCTTCGTTAGAAATAATTTCATCGTCCTCGATTTTCACCCCAATTCCATGCTAAGCGTGCAACGAGATCATTGTCATTATAAGTTAGTAATGCTAACACTACTCATATGCCCTAATCACGTACTTATTCTCCCATTATTCCTAAGTTGTATCTCTTATATTTTATTTTGTCTTAAATGTTTCACAAGGATACATTGTTGACTTATGCGATAATAGAGATTTAGGTCTAAAAATAGAGTCCTAACGGTGTAACTAAGACCATCAAATCAATAACCCCTCCTAATAGACGACGATGTTAAAAAATTAAGTTGACAAGAAGAATCGATAAACACGGTTTTATAACGGTTTTGAACATGATACTTATTACCAAGACTTTTATACGCCCCCTAACGGAAGGGCCTTATTATCTTTGGTTTACCTCCATCTTTTATTCAACTTCGCCATGAAGCTTTTATTATGACTTCGGTCTTGCCTTGCCTTTTATTATCCGCCTCATCGGTGGTTTTATTAGCCAAAGACGTATATCCTCACGCAAAGGCGAATTTTGGATCTTTAAAGCTTCGAAGATTAAGGCTTGATTCACTTTCAGTTTTGCATAGACTTTAGGCCTTGTGGGGCTTCAAATTGTTTGCTTGATTTAGGTGAGCACTTGAAATCTTATTATTGGGTGAAGCTTTCGATTATTGGGGTGCCAATACTTCAAAACCGTGACGCTGGCGATACCTTAATGTCTTCCCAATTTAATTACACGGAAGCTACTAGAAAAGACTAGAAACCCAACAATCCCAACTAAACCGCTAAGTCAATATTTATTAAGCAAAAAATATTTACATGCGAAGGGAGAATAAGCAAACAACGAGAACACATGAGTTTTTGAAAGAATACGAGTACTCTACGTTTAGCATAGTAACTTATAATTAACTCTATCATTTCTCGTCCTCATTTAAGAGACTTAGCCTAATGTGTAGTTAAGGAATCAAAGCTAAGTGCTCAACACGCACGGTCGAGTCAAAAATTACTCTTATTCTCGCCATCGGAAAATCTACATTCGTGTCTTCAAACACTTATAAAACATGAGAAAAATTTAAAATTTGGCCATTTTTTGCCTTATTTTGTAACAAAAATGATAAACAAAATGATAAACGTTGGAAAGCGTGAAGGTTTGGCAAGGCAAGTATCTATTCACCCCCCATACTAAAGTTAAACATTGTCCTCAATGTTTCGAGTCTAGGGGTGCAAACACCCCCATACTAGAGACGTTGTCGAATGCCTAATCTAGCATGGAAAGGGTGTAACCAATAAGTAATAGCCGTTTATGAACTGTGCTAAAAACATATGGTTAGAACATCAAAGGATATATCATGGATATTGAGAAATGTCTCCAAAGCAAACGATCGAGTGCTCCCATAAAACGAACACGAGAGGCTCCAATCGTGAAGATCATGATCTAAAAACCACATATCACAAACAACCACGAAACAAAGGTTGGAAGGGCACAAATCCCCACACGTAAGCTACATTAGACTAAGAAAGAGATAATATGTACATAGGATAAGCATGGGACTCCCCCACGAGGCTCCTCGTTTTTGATTACCGAGTCATGAGCTCGACTCGATCCCCTCAATACTAATTATCATTGGGGAAGGTGACTTGGTCGAGGTAGTTCAAGGATGGAACTTCCCCGCCAAAGTAGTGCTTCAACCTATGTCCATTCACCTTGAAGTTAGGACCATCATCTTGAGCTAGCTCGATGGTCCCATATGGAAATACTTGAGTCACGGTGAATGGACCGGACCAACGGGATTTCAATTTACCGGAAAAGATTTTTAGTCTTGAATTAAAAAGTAAAACTTGATCCCCAATGTTAAAAACCCGGTTTTTAATTTTTGAATCATGCAACTTTTTAGTTTTCTCTTTATAAATTAATGAATTTTCATAAGCAATATCCCTCAATTCATCCAATTCATTTAATTGCATTTTCCGGTGTTTTCCCGCGGTCTCCATATCATCATTACAATGCTTTAGGGCCCAATAAGCCTTGTGTTCTAACTCGATAGGAAAATGACAATTCTTTCCATACACAAGCTTATAGGGAGTGCACCCAATGGGTGTCTTATGAGCGGTCCTAAAGGCCCATAAAGCATCGTCCAACTTATCCGACCAAGTTTGTCGGTTTTCTCCTACGGACCTCTCCAAGATCCTCTTCAAAGCTCGGTTTGAAACCTCGACTTGCCCACTCGTTTGTGGGTGATAAGCCGTAGAAAGTCGATGTGTAACCCCATATTTCCTTAAGACTCTTTCGAATTGGTCATTACAAAAATGGGTTCCACGATCGCTTATGATCGCACGAGGGGTTCCAAACCTAGCAAACAAGCTTTTCAAGAACTTAACCACCACACGAGCATCATTAGTGGGCAAGGCCTTCGCCTCCACCCACTTAGATAGGTAGTCAACCGCAACGAGAATGTACTTATTACCACGAGATGATGGGAATGGCCCCATAAAGTCTATACCCCAAACGTCAAAGATCTCACATACTTGAATGATATTTTGTGGCATTTCATCTTTTTGGGAGGCTTTTCCTTGTCGTTGGCATGCATCACAAGACTTCACAAGAATTTGTGCATCTCGGTAAATAGTAGGCCAAAAGAAGCCGGCATCAAACACCTTCTTAGCCGTGAGATTAGCACCGTGGTGACCACCCGTGGGTCCCTCATGGCAAGCTCTAAGGATGTTAGAAGCTTCGGTGCCAAAAACACAACGTCGGATGATTTGATCCGCACAAGTTCGAAACAAGTAAGGGTCGTTCCAAAAGTAGAACTTGACGTCACGAAAGAATTTTCGTTTTTCTTGAGTCGTCATACCCTTAACGATGAAGTTACCCGCATGGTAATTTGCAAAATCCGCAAACCATGGGGTAGAAGAATCAAGCTTAGAATTCACTACACCAAGTGTCTCGAGCGGAAATGTTTCGGTGATTTCCTTGGGCTCGTAAACACTTTGGTGAGGATCTTCCAAACGAGAGAGATGATCGGCCGCTAGATTCTCGGCTCCTTTTTTGTCAATGATGGTGTGATCAAATTCTTGAAGGAGGAGAATCCAACGAAGTAATCTCGGCTTAGCATCTTGCTTTGCCATGAGATACTTAATAGCCGAATGGTCCGTATACACTATGCATTTCGTCAAGACGAGATAAGGTCGGAATTTCTCAAATGCATACACCACGGCAAGGAACTCCTTTTCTGTTGTAGTGTATTTAAGTTGAGCCTCGGTCATCGTCTTGCTAGCATAGTGAATAGGCAAGAAGTGCTTATCATGACGTTGCCCCAAAACGGCCCCAATAGCGTAATCACTTGCATCACACATAAGTTCAAAGGGGAGGTTCCAATTGGGAGCAACAAGAATGGGAGCTTCGGTAAGTTTCCTCTTAAGGATCTCAAAGGCTCGTACACACTCTTCGTCAAAGACAAAACGTGCCTCTTTTTCAAGAAGATGTGTAATGGGTCGAGAAATCTTCGAGAAATCCTTGATGAATCGTCGATAAAAGCCCGCGTGGCCTAGGAAACTCCTAACTCCCTTGACGGTTTTGGGATGAGGTAATTTGGCGATGACGTCTACCTTAGCTTGATCTACCTCAATCCCCGCTTTCGAGACCTTGTGCCCTAAGACGATTCCACTCTTAACCATAAAATGACACTTTTCCCAATTGAGCACAAGGTTGGTTTCCTCACAACGTTTTAACATTCTCTCTAGGTTCGACAAACACGAAGTGAAAGAATCACCAAACACGGAAAAGTCATCCATGAAGACCTCCATCGTCTTCTCGATCATATCATGAAAAATAGCCATCATGCATCGTTGAAAAGTTCCCGGTGCATTGCAAAGTCCGAATGGCATTCTACGATAGGCAAACGTTCCATATGGACACGTAAACGTAGTTTTTTCTTGATCACGAGGATCGATGGGAATTTGGAAGTAACCGGAAAAACCATCTAAAAAGCAATAGAAATCGTTTCCCGCAAGACGCTCCAACATTTGGTCCATGAAGGGCAAGGGAAAATGGTCTTTACGATAGTCAATGCACACTCTCCATCCGGTCACGAGTCTAGTGGGAATCAACTCGTTGGCATCGTTTGGCACAACGGTCATCCCTCCCTTTTTAGGGACACAATGAATAGGACTCACCCAAGGGCTATCGGAAATAGGGTAAATCATTCCTGCGTCAAGGAGTTTAAGGACCTCCTTTTTGATGACGTCGTGAATTTTGGGGTTCACCCTCCTTTGACTTTGGATTGTTGGCTTGAAATCTTCCTCCATTAAGATTTTGTGTGTACAAAACTTGGGATCGATCCCCTTAATGTCGGATAACTTCCACGCAATCGCCCCTTTGTGATCCTTAAGAACATCGACAAGTGTGGTTTTTTCATCATTCGAAAGATCCTTCGCAATAATAACCGGCAACTTGTCGTCCTCCTCCAAATAGACATATTCGAGGTGAGGAGGTAAATCTTTCAACTCAAGGATAGGTGGTTCCTCAAGTGAAGATTTAGGCTCGATACTCATAACCTCCTCGGGCGGAGGAAATGGGAAATCGTTAAGAAAATCCTTGATAATCGAGAAGTCCTCATCGTTGTCGAGGTCTTCGTCACAAGTACGTGGAACATTGCATTCCTCCAACGTAAAACCACCACCTTCAAAAGGAGTGAAGGTTGGTGTCGAATTATCAAGAATTGGATCCAACATAGTGGGATTGCCACTAGTTTCTTCATCACCAAAACCTAGAACTTCTTGTGAAAATTCCTCGCAAACCACGTCAATCATATCAACGAGGTTTATGGTTGCAACAGAATAAACATGAGAAATTTGAGAGTTTTGAGTTGCGTTTATAACAAGTTCCTCGTCGTTGAAACGTAAGGTGATCTTTCTAGCATGCACATCGATCAAAGCCATAGACGTATCTAAAAACGAACGACCTAAAATGAGAGGAACTTGAGGATCCGTGGGGATATCAACAACAATGAAGTCTACGGGATAGTAGAACTTCCCCACTTTCACAAAAACGTCTTCCGCCAAACCACATGCGGGAATTGTGGAATGGTCGGCCAACTCGATAGACATTAGTGAAGGAGTAAGATTAGGAAGATTGAGCGACTTGAAGATTGCAAGTGGCATCAAGTTAATGCTAGCACCAAGATCGGCCAAGGCGAAGCATTCTTCCATGCCTTGGATTGCACAAGGGATCAAAAATTTACCGGGATCACCGACTTTTTGAGGTATGCGATTAAGATAAACCGACGAACAACTAGACAATTGGTGCAATTTCTCCTTGTTATTCAACATACTCTTAAAGTTAGCGGCAAATCGAGGCATCATGACCAAAGCATCGGCGAAACTCACATTAAGGTGCAAATCACGAAACATTTTCATAAAAAGCTCAAATTGGTAATTGTCGCGCTCTTGACGTTTCTCCTTCCTAAGTCTCGATGGATAGGGCAAAGGTGGTGTGGGTTGAGGCATAGTAGGCATAGCCTTTGGAATCTCGGGTTCCAATGATGGTAATGGGTCAACCGTAGGTGTGGTATAAGCGGTACTTCGTGGGATTGAGACATGCTCCTTTTGGACCACCACCTCGGGTTCTTCCTCAATTGCTTCCTCCGTAGGAGCAATTGGTTGAGGAATCGGCTCCTTAAGTGTCTTACCACTACGTGTGGTAATCACTTTCATCTCACCCTTAGGGTTGGATATGGTGTTACTAGGAAGACCACTTGACGACGGTTTCCACATTATTGCCTCAAACATAGACGAGATTTTATCTTTAAAATTAGATTGCCTCAATACGGCTTCGGTTTGCCTTTTCTCGGCCTTAAGCATCTCTTGTTTAATCTCATGTTGCCCTTGTTCCATCTTTTATTGGTTTTGTTGCAACCTAGTGACATTTCCTTCCATCTTGTTGGTGTGGATTTTAAGTTCATTAGCTAACTCATTTTTCAACTCTTTCTTCAAGTCGTTTTTAAACTCGGATCTTAGGCTAATTATTTCTCTTTGAATATTGTCAAACCTAGCATCATTCCCACTAGCATATTCAACAAACTCACTTGGAAGATCTTTCAATGTTTGCAAACTTTTGTTGTTATTTTGAAAATCATTTTTGTTTGAAACTTGATTATTAGCCCCTTGATTCCCATAGTTTCCCTTGTTGTAATTGTTCTTAAAACCAACTTGATTGTTGCGATAGTTGTTAGCATTTTGATTTGATCCAAAACCCGGTGGAGTCATTTGATTAGAGCGGGAAACTTGACCGTTTTGGTTGTAATTTCCCATGGCCGCGAAGGCACTCGAAGTGTTACCACCGTTGGTAATGCAATCGGAGAAATCATGACCTCCACCACAATACATGCAAGAAACCTCAACCGCTTTAACCGTAGCGGGAGCACTAGGTTCACCAACTTTAAACTCAATCAAAAGTCCTTTCAACTTATCAAAAATCTTGTTTTCCAAGTTCGCCTCAATTTGACAAGCATCGATGGTATTAGACAAAGAAGGTGAAGCCGAAGACGAAGCCTTACGAACACTAGACGTGCTACGAGGACTATACACCTTAGATCTATTTTCAATTATCACCAAAGCTTCCTCAACCGTTTTACACAAAAAATTACCACCCGCGGCGGCATTCAAATAATCCCTTTCATGATCATTAAGTCCATTGTAAAACGTGTCAATTTGATGCAAATCGGAAAAACCGTGATGAGGACATTCATGTAACATTTCCTTAAACCTATTCCAAGCCGTTGAAAAACTTTCATTAAACTCTTGTGAAAACTTTGAAATCTCGTTTTTCAAGTGCGTAGTCTTAGAGGGCGGAAAAAATTGGTTCACAAACTTAGACACGAGATCCTTCCACGTCAATATAGAATTGGGTGGCTCTTTCTCTAACCAAATTTTAGCGGGCCCCGCAAAGGAATACGGAAAAAGCATCATCTTAATCGAGTCGTTAGAGACATCCTTAAACTTGCAAGTAGCGGTAAGACGATTGAATTGGCGGATATGGTTGTGTGGATTGTCCTTCTCATCACCACGGAATTTGTTGTTTTGGATCATAGACAACAAACCCGTCTTAACCTCAAAATTCTCCGCAAGGATAGCGGGAATCACAATAGCCTCTCCATAACCCTCGGTGGGTGCTTGAAGTAACTCCATCATAGTTCGATTCGCCATGGTTGGTGCTTCTCTTACAATGGGTTCGTCAATAGGAGACTCCTCACTAGAATTGTTGGGAGTGGGAGTTTTGTTCTTTCGTTTACGTGCACGTCTTGCTTGATTTCGAGTTAGCATAAACGTCACGTACAACGAGGGGACGAGCAAAGAAGATTCTTTTTGGTGTTTTGTATTTTTTCAATTTTTTCTGGTTTTTTATTGTATTAACCTTTTTGGAGTTTGGTGAAATGTATTAAGTAGACAAAAATCTACAAATCTCCTCCTTAATCAAATCTCTTGATTAAAGAAGCCTCAAGGAATGAAAACGATCACGTGGGGTGAACGCCTTCGATGACTTTAGAACGATGGTGGAACACCAAATCGTTCAAGAGGGTTTAATCAATAGAAACCAAGAAAATATATATGATACTTAGTAATACTTTGGGCGGCAAAACCCTCGATTCACTCTCACAATCAAATACTCACAAGCAAGCGGGGAAACGAGGCGGCTCGAAGCACTTAAGAGCCTTTTTCCTTAGGATATATTTTATAATATCCGCCTTATACCCACCTTATAGTTTGTATTTTCAAGATTAAGCTTCACGAAAGTATTTATCTATTTTTGCCTTTTTCTTTGGTTTGAGATTCGAATACAATGATTGGGTAATGACCTCCCAAGTCAAGGTTGTGATTTCTCACGTATTTGGAGTACTTGTGAATTTATTGTTCTACGTATACAATATAGTAATAATATTCACACAAAAAACGAAAAACGATAATACGTATTAGTAGAGTGCTACTAATACAAATACTAATTATGGTTAGTATAAAAACAACAATGCCAAATCAAAACACAACACGCCTCCCCGGCAGCGGCGCCAAAATGATAGTTGAGTTTTTACCACCCTTTAGGAAAAGAGCAATAAAAGTGGCAAGTATTAAGTGTCGGTTTAGGAAAACCAAGCACTAATGACCAATTAAGTTCGTTCTCAAGGAGGCTAGTGTGTTATGTGTGTAATGATATGGATTAATTTGTGATTATATTTGAAAAAGAAGAATAGAAAGGGGATTAGAAGAGAATGACGGTTATGAAGACGGATTAAACTAAGTCTAAAAAGGCGTACACGTAAAGTCGTAAAAACCACCAAAATTAAAATTTTAACCTAAAAATTTCTAAAAATTACCAAAAATCCCTAATAATATTCTAAGAGTTTACAAAAAATCAAAACTTGCAAAAACCTTTTAATTAATTAGATAATGACTTTTTAATGCTAATTAAAGCCCTAAAAATCAAAATTAATTATTAAAAAGCCCTAAACAAGATTTTAAAGTTTGTAAACCTCTAAAATACTCTAATTAAGCTAAAAACTATTTTTCAAAATTTTAAAACCAATTAAAACTATTTTTAAACAATTAAAAACTCCTAAAATCAAATAAATCTTAAATTAATTATAGAAAATAATTAAAAGACCTAGCAAATAATTGGAAAGTTGCAAAAATCCTAATTAAGTATTTAGAACCTAGGAAAAATATAAAAACCTAGAAAATCAGACTTTTAATTTTTAATAATAAAATAATATTAAAATAATATTAAAAATCCAAAAATTATAAAAAAATTCTAAAAACTTGCAAACTGGCTTAATTTAACCTAAATAACTCAGAAATGAAAGTGAAATTACCTAAATACCCCTATTGGGCCTAGAAAATGGGCCAAACCCAAAACAGTCCCTTATTGGGCTTAATTAAGGCCCAATAAGAAAAAGTGCTCAAAATAAGCTCAAAAAGCACAGGTTGACTCAAAATTTGATTTTAAACAACTTTTTCCAAAGGCCCAAAAGCTGAAAATGTGAAATAAGCTAACTTATAATAAGCAGCTTATTCTTAATGGGCTTTTTGGCCCATTAAGCCATAAGCTGATGCCATAAGCTAAAATTTAACACACAACCTTCTTTTGACCTAACAAAGACTTCTTCAAAAAGAAATTTCAAATAAGCCCACTCAATAAGCCAGAAACAAGTCACAAACTTATTCACAAAACGACAAAATAGTCGTTTTTATGATCTAGACCACCTTAGAAGCTGATTCAAGTTGCAAAATGTTTCTTTTGACAAAACTAAGCTTAAAAACCAAAGACCTTTCAAATAAGCACACTCAATAAGCTGGAAAATCAAATAAGCACTTATGTTAAAAGTCAAACAAGTTGGTTTTCTAGTAAAAAGTCAAAGTCAAAGTCTCATAAGCTCCAGTTCACTTAAATGGGTCAAATAATGAAGATCTATCACAAAAAATAAGTTGTTGCAAGTCAGAATAAGCTAGAATAGCTTATTGATAAGCTGATGACAAAATTGCACTAGCAGGGGCTAGTTTTGGATGTTGAGCAGTGGAAACTTTTTCCACTGCTTGACTATTTTGACTTTTTGTCTTTAGTGACTTTTTCTTGGATTCAGATTTCACAAAGGCACCCAATTGATCTTTGGATCAAAAGGAGTCAATCACAATCAAAATAACACAATCACTAACACCCAATTGATACAGTTAAATCAATCATTCATCAGACATGATACAGACATGAACAATAAGCAGTTTAGCATTCAAGAGCAGTTTTAGCACAAATCAGCCAGCCAAATTCAACCAAATGCACACACAAGCTATAATAAACTCCAATAAGCAAGTCTAAACAGGTTTCATGCACTGGTTCAAAGAATAAGCAAGATTCAAGAAATGAAAGTTACTGATGAACACTAACACATGTAGTTTTCTACTTTTGCTGATGTATTTGACACACAAGCCAATTTCAACACCTCAAATCTTTCAAACAGGTTATGTTAACTTTGTTTAAACCACTTTTATCCCTAAGCATGCATACACACTAAGTGTTCCCAAAATCCTAGGTCAAAACAAGCAGAAACAAGGTCTTTATAGCAGATTGATTGATTCAAGTGTTCAAACCCCAAAACTTGCAGCAAAACACTCTCAAACAAAGGTATAGCAGATACAAAGCAATAACAACAACTTCCCTTAACACAAAAACAAATCACAAGCATAAACCAGTAGACCCAAACACCCCTTTAACTTTTTCAAATCAAGATTTTCAAAAGCACAATGAGATTTCAGGCCAACCAAGCATCAATTAACACTAAAACAAGTCTAATAAACAAATTCAAGCAAGAACAAGCCACAAAATTCACAAGAACAACAGTTTCATACAAATATCACCAAAAATCACAATTTAAGCAGATTTGGAGATTAAGTATGCAAACCTCATGGATGTACATCCACACCCACGAATTTTGAGCTTATGTGCTAGCAAGAACAAGCACAAGCTTCCACAATAAGCCTGCTAAGATTCAACAACGGTTAAGCACAATATCATAAAAATCAGAAACTTGGAAAAACTTGATTAATGCAAACTTGTTACCCCACACTTGATTATCCCCAAGTTATAAGCCTCACCACACCTTAACCAACTCAGTTAGGATGCTATGATCAGCCCTATAGCCCAAGAATTCCAAGATTGGAACAAGACTTAGCAAAATATCAAGAAAATGAGGAAATATGCAAACTTTTGCACATTCCTCTTTTGAAAACAGGTTTTGAACTTTAAGAACTACAAAGCATATAACAAATGAAAGCAGTAAACAAGAGTGGCCAATGACTTTTCTTCAATATTTCAAACTCAATTTCATTAACTTAGAAATAGGATTTACAGAAACTTGAACCAAGGAAAAATCAAAAGCAAACGTCTAATGAAGCACCCTAAGGCCTTTATATAGGCATACAAATGACCAAGGAACAACTAATAACTCAAAACCCTAATGGTTGAAGTCCCAAATATGCCCTTGTAGTTTTTGTCTTCTTTGGAGAATCATGTGACTGAATTTGTCATGTAGTTGAGGTGTGAGCTGTTGAAATAGCATCAAGGGCTTAGAATGAGCTTAGGATGCAAGCAGGATTGTGAGGCGTTGGATTGCTGGCATAATCTTGTCTTCTTCCTCAAACGTATAGCAGGGCATGTCCCATGTGGCATGTGGGGTAAAGTGGCATGTGTTTTTAAGGTTGGGATATGATTAAGGCATGCTTAATCATTAATCTGGAGGTTTATGAGGTTTAATTACAAGTGAATTAAGAAAACCCAATTTGTGTTCTTGGTGAATAGTTGGGCGTTTAATCTGAGTTTGGGTTTAAAAAAGTGTTTAGCGCCAGATTATTAAACTAATATAGATTAGTTTAAATCTGGTAATGGTGGGAAGTGATGTGGCCAAATGAAGGGAGCTGATTGGTGGGATGGAGTAAGTGGGACACTTGTCACCATTGGTAGGTTAAGGTAAGTATTATGTCTGGCCATGATAAGTCCCTTACCTTCTTTTCTCTTTTCACTTGCAATTTAAATAACCAAATCCGGATTTCCTTTGTTAACAAACTTTCACTTTTCACACTTTTGCCCCAAATACTTTTCCAAAGTATATTCAGGGGTATTTCTTGCCATATTGTGATACTTGAGGGGCTGTTTTGGCATTTTGTTGATAGATAATGGTCTTGACTTGTATGTTGAGCATTTTGGAGGACTGAAATTGCCAAGTCTTGATAATTGAGGGACCATTTTTGCCAAATGTTGAAAGTTGAGGGTCCTTTTTGTAATTTTGAATTTTCAAAGGACCAAACTTGTCATTTCTTGTACTTTGAAGGACTTCATGATGTATTTGACTTTGTGGATGATATTGGTTGACAATTTAGCTTTGTTGAGGGGCTAAACTTGCCAAACCTTCAAAGTTAAGGGTCCTTTTTGTGATTTTGACAAACTTTAGGGACCAAACTTGTAATTATGAGGATACAAGGGTATAAAGTGTCAATTCTTCATAATTGGAGGACCCCTTCTTCATAATTCTTCAAATCTTCAAGGGTTGATCTTGGGAAAGTCTTCATTAGGGCTTGGTTCATTGTGCGGCTTCGTTTCCCGTGTTCGTTTTTGCATGATTCTTGTGATCTTTTGTCATTTTCTCAATATCCGTACCTAAAATACACAAGCAACAAACACAAGCATATATTTGGGTATTTTGATGATATTTAATGCATTTTAAGCCCTATTTGGAAGATGAGACTATGTATAAAAGCAGTCTCATCAACAACCAAGAGAGAAATTTTGTACTTGAGGAGAGATTCCCATTAGAGCAAATTCCTCCGATTCCTCTGCCTTAGATATGTGACCAGAAATCATAACAAACACATCAGTAGCAGAATCAGATGTATCCTAAGATGGAGTCTCATGATCATTCCAATTTACCATGGTATCAACAAATACCAAAGCTTTCTTATCCTCCTGAAGCTCTTGAACCTTGAAGGTTGAATACCTGTTCTTTTCCTGGTCATTTTTATTAGGGCATTCCCTAGCAAAATGTCCTTGCTGAGGACAGTTGTAGCTTTTGAATTTGCTCCTATCAAACCTGGCTAGCTCTCTTGGGTTGTAGCTGAATTTTCTACCAGCCTTCTTCTCAAATTTATGAACTCGGAGAGTAAGAATAGCCATTTGCCACATGAGGTCCATCTCATCCAAGTCAAGCTTATCAACCTATTTGAAGTTATCAAAAGCTAGCTGCTGTTGTGGATCAACATCTGCAACAAAAGAGTGAAGAACAGTTTCTACCATGCTACAGGTCTTGACTTTTGATTCAGGAGTTGGAGTATGTTGTGATGACAAAGTATAAATTGGGCTACTGGTATAGGGCATTGAACTGGAGCCCATGGAACTTACAAAGGCAGAATTAGCAGGAGTGGAGTAGGAGTCACTTGGATATCCTCTAACATGAGACTCAAAAGTTTTGAGTTTGTAAAATAAGTCATCAAAAGAGAGATACTCAAGTCCTCCTTTTGATTTTAGAGAGATGACTACTTGGTTCCATGAATGAGGCAGAGCTCTAAGAAACCTGGCATTAATATCTTCATTGTCTGGTTTAGACCTGAGTTGATTCAATTAGCTGAGAATCTTTTGAAACCTGTCATAGCCTTGATGAAGACCTTCTGTCTTAAAAATCCTGAATTCTGTAAGTTCATCTCTCAACATTGATCTTTGCATCTTCTTAGATTCCTCATTTCCTCCAAATCTTGCCTTGATGGCATTCCAAATTTCCTTAGCATCATCCATGTGATAAAACTCACCCATATGATCATCAGGAAGAGACTACAGCAAAATAGTTTTGCTTTGATTTCTTTCTATACATGAAAGTCCCTAATCAATGCTATAAACCCTAAACTTAGCTTAATCAACACAAGGTATTACTTTTCAAACGTAATCTTATTATTGTATAATAAAGGATAACAAGTGTTATGGATAACACCGTTTGATGACAATGTGTTGTGCACACTTTGAACAACTATAAACCCTAACTTATGAATACAGTCGCAGCTATTTGATTCAATAAGTTCTAAGCATTAATGTTATGAATATACTCAAAGTGTTAAACATTAATGCATGGATACACATCCTATTTATAGTGATACGAGGTTGACCTAAATAGTACTTGATGGTGACTACACAAGACTTTCACGTTTCAGACATCAGTCACATGATGCTCTTCTATTCTTGGTAGTCTGCCATTATGCTTTAAGGAAACAGTTGTCGAAACAGTTTCCTTTTTCTTCATAGTCTCGAACACACAAATGGCATGTTAAAAGTGTGTTGAGTGTTAACAGGGTATTTCCACCCCTGTTAACCCTCAACCCCTCAGAGTCCCTAATACATCTTGCCTGTTATCCATCACAGCCAATGAGTATGTCTTCAAGTAATCTTTGACTTCCTTGACAATGTTTTTGACATGGATTCCTCTGAGGTTGCTCACAGAGACTTGGATCTCTGTAAGTCTTGCGATACTTGCCTGCCTCCTAAGCACAGGCAAGGGACTATCTAACAGCTTAATTATGTTTAAATCTATGATCAGGGAATCTAACAAGCTTAGATTCCCAACAATCTCCCCCTATTTAAACAAATATTGCTAGATCTATCTAAGTTAAGGTAACTGAGTTAACAGCTTCTTCTTACTCATAACAGATCTAAACAAACATACCTCATGATTTTATTCATACTTAAAGGAAATTACAAGTACATTACAAAAGTGAAATAAAATGTGAAGGTAAAATTGGGCTGTGAATTTCTTCAATAGTCATCATTTTTAATCTTTTCTTCAGCTTCAGCTAAGTCTAATCTGTTATCCAACTCTTCCTGCAAAGTTTTTGCAAACCTTTTGGAATAATCTGTGTTGATCTTGAGTGCCTTCTTGTGACAAAGCAACTGAATTGTTGATGCTAAGCACAACTCATCTTCCCTTTGAAATGCATACTGGCAAGCTCTATTCATGAATGCCATTCCTCTTTCAGGCTCTTTGTATGTCTGACCATCAACAGGGCCAACTATACCATTTGGTAGGATCAAATCCCTGTGCATTCCATCCACTTGAACATCATCTGTGACAAAAGTTTCCTTAACAAGTTGAGAAACTCTTCTTCTTTTCTTACCAATCTTTGGGGGTTCTTGTTCAAAAAGCTGTGGTGGGGGATCTATCTTGAGTTTGGCAGCCGTTTCTTTGATCCAGGTAAACTTGGCCTTAAGAGTCTTAAGTAGAAGAAAATTAGCCTGTCCAGTTCTTTTGGCAGCTAAGGCTTCAAGTTCGAACCATTCAGATAACCCAAGTGTTTTTAGCCTGAAGTCGTCAAACACATTCATGTTTCCCTGTTGGTTGTCTCTCCACAAGATCATCTGTGGGGTGTTGGTGGATTTGTAAATTGTATATTTGAACTTGGTTATCTTGCCAAGTGCATACCTGTTGTTAACGCAGGCATCATAATCAGCTTTGACTTTCCTTAGTGCCTCAGCGCGTTTAACTTCCATTTCCCTCAACCTTTGTTTCTGCTTCTCCCTTTCAGGTGGAGTCATCTTCCTCAGAGTAGCTTCATTCAATTCTTTGGCTGTCCTGAGTTCATTTAATCTCTTGAATTCCTCAGCCTGTTTCTCTATTTCTTCAGGGGTTAAAGGATTCTCATTTGAAGGTGTAAAGGTTTAAAATTGGGAAAGGTCTGTGGTGGATCCTCCTGTCTCTAGCATCGCAGCTATCTTCTTTAGTTTGGTATTTGTGTCAACCAAAACTATCTCCTTTCCTTTCTTCGAGACAGAGGATTCCACACTCATGTTTTTCAAAACTTCAGCTCTTCTGATAAATGCTGTCTGAGCCTGAGTTTGTATTGCTTTGGGAAGGGAGCTAACAGTGAACTTTAGCTTCTTGGCAGCTGGTTCACCATCATCCCCAGACTCGCTGGTGTTAACCAAAGTCAGGGACTTTGATGAATCAGCTCCATCTTGATTCTGTTGCTCCCCCTGAGAGTTATTCTCATCATCAGATATGGTAACAGGTGTGATGACTTTGAGGGGGACAAGTGAAATGGTGTTGTCAGCTGATGTTGAGCCTTGTTTAGCAGATTCAAGTTTAAGTGTTGTTTCCTTCTCCTCCTCACGTTCATCCTGTCTACGCTGACGTTTGGATGAACGTGTTTAAAAGTGCCTTGAAATATGTTCAACAGAGGAAACCATAGCACGTTGCCTTTTCCTTGAAGCCCTGGCAATCTTCAGCAGAAGGTTGCTGTTTCCATTAGTATTGGCCTGAACGCGATTAACAATGAAGTTTGCATGACGGTATTGCCTGTTGCGAATAGCTTCAAATTGTCTGTGCATAGTTTGCTCATGTTCATGGAATAAGGCAGGGACCTCTGAGTCAATTAAATCCTTCATTCTTGTGGATAGGTGAGTAAGTCCTTGTGCTACACCTTTTCGTGCACCATCCTTGATGGGCTCAGTAACTGCCTCAACAACAGCCTTTTGGATGATCCCTGGAAACGTGACAGTGAAGTTATGCATTTCAGACTTGATCACATCCAGCTTTCTTGATAAACGTTCAATGTCAGATTGATGACGAACAGGCTGAAGATTATGTATGTTGAGGCTTTGTTGAGCATAATCATCCCCCCTTGGTAAAAGATCAAAGTTGGTTTGGGCAGGATGATCAAACATGAGAAATTCAGCTGTTGGATCATAGGCTGGGCGTTGGAAGACTGTTGTTGTGGAGGTAGCAGAGTTTGGATTAACAACAACGCCCTTGGGAGGAGGAGTATTATTTCCAGCTGGGGTGGACACAACTCTTTCCTTGGGAGGAGAGACAGATTGTTGATCTTCCTCATCTTCTTCATCCTCCTCCTCAAACATCCCCTCAGGGATTTCATCTTCAGGCATTGATTCAAGATCAGAGACATCATCCACTAATGACATCATTTCTTCTTCAATATTGAGCAGAGGCTCTTCGTCATTTGTTTGGTCTTGAATAATTGTATCAGCCTCTTTCTCCTGTTGTACCTGGGATTCAGTGACTGGCTGTACAATTTCAGCCTGTAAATTGTTATAATTAGTAACAGGGAAAAAAGTAAGGGGAATGGTCGCCATTTCGCTGTCCCAGAGAGGCTGAGGGTGATTACTCAGCCACTCCAAAGGATAAATCCTTGGGATTATTTTAAGTGTGAAAAATATATGGTTAATGATCGCTATTCGCTGCCCCTAGGAAAGCTGAGTGTGATTATTCAGCCCCCCCAAAAGGTTAAAACCTTTGGGACTCTTTTGATTGTGAAACATATGTTGTTTATGGATCGCCAATCGCTGCCCCTAGGAAGGCTGAGGGTGATCATTCAGCCCCCCCAAAAGGTTAAGAAACCTTTGGGACTCCTTTAAGAGTGAAACATATGTGGGTTAAGGTCACCTGTTACGCTGCCCCTAGGAAAGCTGAGGGTGATGATTCAGCTCCCCCTGAAAAGGATAAATCCTTTGGGATTCTTTTAAGGTGAAAACGTTAAGGGTTAAGATCGTCTTATTACGCTGTCCCTAGAAGAGCTGAAGATGATGATTCAGATCCCCTAAAAGTAAAACTTTTGGGATTCTTTTTCTGAGGGAACCAAGAGGCGGTGTGAAGTACAGCTGATCAAGGTTGAGACATATGTGTATCCAGGTTGTTGTTAGCCTGAATACTGTCTAGAGGGTGCAGGGTCATCGGGGTGCTTTATAAACACAAATGAATCATTCCCTGGTGCAAAGACAGAGTGTACAGAAGTCTTAAAGAGTTCTAAGTGCATGGACAGACTTCTATGGGTCGAGGATTACCCTAACTTCACCACTCTCTCCTACAGACAATTGAGAGTGGCTGCTTGTGAACCTCTAAAAATGTACACTGATTACCTGTGAGATATCAGCTGGATTTGGCTGGTTTCCTATTGTCTCAGCTGACTTTGAGACACTAGACCCCTGTTGTTGGTCAGAAGAAGTATCTGATTCCACATGAGTATCTGGAACAGAGGAAGTGTATTGGTTCACAGTCTTCTTTCCCTTGGCCTTAGCAACATATTTGGTGTGGGAAGAAGATGAGATTTTCTTCTTCTTAGGCTGTTTGCCAGAAGAAGCCTTGGACGTCGTAGTGTGCTGCCCAGAGGTCAAAGACTTAGACTTGCCAGACACACTAGAGGTAATCACCTTCTCAGAAGAAGGGAGTAAGGACTTCTCAGCTGTTGGTTGTTTATTGGCAACGTTCATCATATGAGAGGTGACAGGGACATCTTCAGCTCCAACTTCTTTGTAGATGGCACCTATGATGCGATAGGGCTTCAGAGCAGTCAACGCAGAGTTATGGTAGTTGTCTCCCAACAGGCTTTCAAAGATCAGCGACAAGAAGCGAACATAGCAGATATTCCTTTCCCTGACTTGGTTCCTTCCCTTCAGCTGTTCAACAAGGTTGGAGAAGAGAATGCTTCCAACATCAACATCAGCTCCCCAGATCAGCCCATAAGCTATAGATTGATGGTTAAAGGACATCTGATCTTGGGATCCCTGCATTCCTCCCAGGGATTTAACAATGTGGGTGAAGAGGACACGCCACATAGGAGTAAAGTACTTAATCTTCAAAGGAGATTTTGAGAGGACCTCAGCGGGTGTAAGAGCAGGGTTTACATCATGGAAGGGTTTGAGTGTGGCCAGGGGATCTTTAACAACCTTTTTATCAACCACCTTAAGGCATTCATCACCATGTTTCAATCCAGCCACACTCGAGAAATCTTAAAGTGAGAAGGCAAAAGGGTGTTCATTGCAAGAAAGGCTAAACGTTATGGAGTCATCAACTACTTCAGCAGAGTACCAGAATTCCCTAAGGTATTCTTGGTAGAAGGTGGTTGGGGATTTGGTGAAGGCTTCACTCACATCACAGTTTTGCATGAAGTTTACCAGATCTGAGTAGGTGTCATTTGGAGCCTTGATCCATCTAATGGAGTTGTTTGAGGCGAGGATGCTTTCGTTGAGTTCGAAGTTAACTTTTGCGGCCTTGGGAACGGGAAAATCCATGGATTCATGGTCGAAGGTGAAAGAAAATGGAGTATGGTTTAAGAGAGAGAAGAACTTAGAGAAAGAAATAGATTTGTGAAAAGAGAATAGTGGTGGGTGAGGAGAGACGAGAGACAATATATATATTCAAATAAGTAAACAGTTATTCAACCGTATTTAATGCAAATTGGGAAAATGACTGTTCATGTGGGTCCCTTGACCTTTCAAAACTTATTTGTCTCCTCGTTATTCGAAAAATAAATGATTAAATATTTGAGAATGTTTTTTGCATTTACTTGGAAAGTAACTACATAGTTTCATGTGAAAAACATTTAATATAGAATCAATCATTTAATGAACACATTTAATATCAAGCCATAGGCTTTGAGATATTAAGCATCCCTAGCTCAACAACTAGCCTGTTGAACGAAGGTTCAGCCAAAGGTTTTGTGAAAATATCAGCTAGTTGCAGCTCTGTGGGAACAAAGTGCAGCTCAATATCTCCCTTCATTATATGATCCCTGATAAAATGATACCTGATATCAATGTGTTTGGTACGAGAGTGAAGAACAGGGTTGTTGGATATGGCAATGGCGCTGGTGTTGTCACAAAAGATTGGCACTTTGTCATATAAAATTTCATAGTCAGCCAATTGACTTTTCATCTAGAGCACCTGAGCACAACAGCTGGCTGCAGCGACATATTCTGCTTCAGCTGAAGACATAGCCGCAGAGTTTTGCTTCTTAGCACTCCATCCAACCAATTTTCCTCCTAGTATTTGACAGCTGCCTGAGGTGCTTTTCCTATCAATACAGCATCCAGCATAGTCTGAATCTGAATAGACCTTGAGATCAAAGCCTGATTCCTTGAGATACCATAGACCTAGGGATGGTGTTCCTTTGAGATACCTGAAAATTTTCTTAACAACCACTAGATGGGATTCTTTTGGGTTAACTTGGTACCTTGCACAGAGACATGTGGAGAATTAGATATCAGGACGACTAGCTGTCAGATACATGAGTGACCCAATCATGCCTCTATATAAAGTCTCATTAACAGAGACCCCTGACTCATCAGGGCCCAAGTTGTTGGGTGGAAGCATGGGGCATTTCACTGATGCACAATCAGCTAAGTCATATTTTTTAAGTAGATCCTTAACATACTTTTCTTGACAAATTGAAATTCCCTTAGGACATTGTTTAATTAGAAAGCCCAAAAAGTAAGTTAATTCACCCATCATACTCATCTCATATTTCTTGGTCATTAATTTAGCAAATCTTTTACTAAGATTAACATTTGTTGACCCAAAGATGATATCATCCACATAAATCTGCACAATGATGAAATCACTCTTATCCTTGAAGGTAAAGAGTGTTTTATCAATAGAACCCCTGACAAATTTATTTTCAGTAAGAAATTAGAAAGAGTTTCATACCATGCTCTTGGAGCTTCTTTCAGCCCATACATGGCTTTGTGTAATCTGTACACATGGTTGGGAAACTCGCTCTTCTCAAATCCTTCAGGTTGTTCAACATACACTTCCTCAGCCAAATCTCCATTGAGGAATGCACTCTTAACATCCATCTGATACACAGTGAAGTTCATATAAGCAGCATAAGCCAAGAAGATTCTGATGGCTTCAAGTCTTGCAACAGGAGCAAATGTTTCATCATAATCAATTTCTTCAGTCTGAGTATACCCCTGTGCCACCAGCCTGGCCTTGTTTCTGATGATGTTTCCAATTTCATCCATCTTATTTCTATAGATCCATCTAGTGCCTGTGATGTTCTTTCCAGGTGGAGCTGGAACTAGCGTCCATACTTTGTTCCTTTTGAACTGATTGATTTCTTCTTGCATAGCAGCTACCCACCCTTCTTCTACAAGAGCCTCAGCTACTCTCTTCGGTTCAATTTGTGAGAGAAATTCAGCAAAGAGACATTCATTGGCTGAGGCAGAATTTGAGTCATGAATTCGCTGTCTAGTAGTAACCCCTGCATTAGGTTCCCCAATAATGTTGACAAGAAGAATGTGTTGATCTCTTGACCACTTATTTTGAGGAGCTGGGGACTCAAGGACAGGAACACTTGTGGGGACAGCTGGTACAATTTGAGTTTCATCCTGCTGACTAGGAGGGCTTTCTTCAAAGACTACTTTAGTGTCAGAGTTTTCTTCAGCCATATCAAGAGGTACAAGTTCATTATCAGCAGTAGATTCTTCAGGGATTTGAAGAATTGGTGAGTCATCAATAGCAGTAGAAGAAGAGGGACGACATGAGGTATGTGTTTCTTCTTCATCAAGTTCCTGAGAGGTAGGAACTTCTATGTTGTGAGTAGACAGAGGGTCAAAGGCAGGAACATAAGGAGTGAGAGTGTTGGAGTGATGATGATGATGACTGGTAGGTCTTGGTTCTGAGAATTCATCACTTGGGAAAGACACATTTTCATTAAAATCAATTTAATCACCCTCTGTTCCAGTTCTCTGTATGACTTCATCATCTTCATTGAATCTGACATGAAAAGTTTCTTCTACTTCTTGTCTTCTAATGTTAAATACTCTGAAGGCTTTGGCTGTTGGAGAGTATCCCAAGAAGAAACCATCATCAGCTTTTTCATCAAACTTTCCATGTTTATCCTTGTAGTTGTAAATGAACACAGGGCATCCAAAAACATGAAAATAGCTGACATCTGGAGATCTTTTTCTGAAAACTTCATAGGAAGTTTTACCATGTCTTTTGACAATGATTGATCTATTTTGTGTGTAGCAGGCAGTGTGAACAGCTTCTCCCCAAAATTGCTTTGGTAAGGCTGCACCATTCAACATAGTTTTGGCTGCTTCAATCAAAGTCTTGTTTCTTCTTTCAGCCACACCATTTTGTTCAGGGGTGCCAGCTGAAGAGAAGTTATGTGAAATACCTTTTTCATCACAAAAAGATTCAAGTTGATGATTCTTGAATTCAGTAGCATTATCACTTCTTAGAGCTTTGACTCTAACATCATTCATATTTTCAACCTGTCTAATGAAGGACATGATGGTATCAGCTGCATCACTTTTCCTTCTGAGGAAGAACACCCATGTGTATCTTGCAAATTCATCAACTATGACCAAGGTATATTTGTTGTGATTAATGGTCTGAGGTTTGACAGGCCCAAACAAATCCATGTGAAGGAGATGTAAGAACTTGTCAATAGAGAATGATTGCCTAGTCTTGAATGAAGACCTGTGATGCTTTCCTTTGACACAGGCAGAACAAGTCTTGTCTTTAGAAAACATCACAGAAGGTATACCAGCAACCAGGTTTTGTGTGGCTATCTTGTTGATGTTCTTGAAGTTTAGATGAGACAGTCTTTTGTGCCACAGCCAATTGACACTTTCAGAGGCTTTAGCAAGAAAACAATTTGAGCTGTCTTCAGAGCAAATAGCCATGTTGATGACATAAACATCTCTCCTTCTAGGTGCAATAAGCACAACATCATTATTTTTGTTGAATATGGTTCCCTGAGTCTTAGTAAACAAAACCTTGTAGTCAGCATCACACAATTGGCTGATGCTAATAAGATTGTGTTTAAGACCATTCACATATGCAACCCTGGTAAACGCTATCCCATTGCAGTTCACTGAGCCGTATCCCTCTGTGTCACCTGAAGAGTTATCTCCAAACACCACTTTAGGACCTGGCTCTTTTGAGTATCTGTGCAGGTATTGTTGAATCCCTGTCATGTGTCTAGAACAGCCACTGTCTAGATACCATACCGATTCCTTGAGATATTTCTGCACAGATACATAGAAACAGGTTAGTTCCTATGGTGAACCCACTTTCTAGTGGGTTCCCTGAATTACTGATTAGCAATTCTTGTGTTCCTGTAGAACTTTTGGCATTGGGAGGGACAATTCACTATTTCATGGGTAAAACTTCCACAGATATCACACCCAGGGAAGTCACCACGCTCGTCTGAGTGATGGTCTGTGAATCCACAGAATTTACAGGGAGGATAAGGTCTGTAGTTTCCCTGTTGTCTTTTGGAACCCTATGGTCTATCCCTAGAGGGCGTCTGAGCTCTCTTAACTGCCATATGTCTATCATGATCTAACGTCATGTGGTGAGAGTTTTTACATATATTGCAATAAGGTTTGATTAACCTTTCCCCTTTGGGTTCACCTAGGACAGACTTAGGTTCATGAGAAGTAGAGCATTCAGCGGAAGGCTTAATGTGTTGTTTCAAGAGTTCTACTTCTTTCATTAGAGACAACAGGCGTTCTTCAGTGGAAGGGTCATTCTTATTCACAGCTTTAGTTGAGACAGGCTTAAAAGCAACTTGTTTACCAGATAGTCTAGCAGGTACATTAAAAACTTTAGCTGGTGGTTTCTCAACATCTGTTCTAAGTTCACCCTTAGCAGCTCGTGCGGAACTGCTAGGTTCAACTCCAGAGAGTTTGGGCAAGGGTGGTAACTCAGCCACATCTTCAGAGACAGGGTCATTAGTCAAAGTGATATCTGACATATATTTAGTCTCTGTAGATTTGAAGATAATGTCTTTGGGTTTGGTGAGAATTCTCAGCTTATTATTCTTAGCAGATATATCCCTTTTAATGTTAGCAGGCAGTTCATCATTAAGCAATTGATCTATAGTGAACCTAGCACACAACCATTTTTCAATAACCTTGTTTAATTTAGAAACTTGATCATTTAAGGCAATGTTTTTCAAGGTTAACCTAGTGACTTCATTTTGTAGGGATATTTTCTCTAAATTAACCCCTCTGAGAGTTTCACATTCAGATTTAGCATTTAGCAGTTCAGTTTTAACAGAGTGAATCTTATCAAGTAAGTTCTTTCTTTGTTCCTCAACAAAGTGTAAATCAACAATGGTGTAATCAAGGACATGCTTGTGTTCATCACTATCAGACATAGATAAAAGCCTGTGTACCTTTTTCATTGTGATGTCAACCCATTGTCCTGATCTTGCATCACCTTTTCCAACAGCTGGTTCATCCTCAGCTATAGCCATGAAAGCCCTGACTCTTGTAGTATCTTCCTCATCTGAAGTCAGTGGCTCATCATTCCAATCATAAGCTTCAGCTACCAACCCTTTCTCTGTCATTTTATCACCACCCTTCTTCTTAGACAGAGCTTCAAGCTTCAAATTCATCTGTTCTAACTCAGCTTTAAGTGCCTTGTACTTGTTTTTGTAATCCTTCTTCTCATTGTCTGATGAATTGGATTGGAGAGATAAGTTGTTGTGTTGTTTGAACTTGTAAGGTTTGGATGAAGATGATGGATAGGAGGTTGAGGATGTCTTGGTGGAAGGACAGTCTTTTTGGAAGTGTCCAAGCTTTCCACAAGCAAAGCAAGTTTCTTTCGACCTGTCAGTTTGTTTACTAGCTGATCCTATTCTCCCTGATCTTTTGAAGAATCTTCTTTGGTTGGCTAGCAAGGCTCTTTCATGAAACTATGCATTAAGGTCTGTCAAGAACTCTTGGCTGCTGCGGGTGACTTCTTCAACATTAGATTCGTTGTCATGAGGATGTGGTGTAGAGATCAAGGCTTTGTAAGATGCTCCTTGAACTACAAATCTGTCAGTCTCTGACTTGTAAATAGTATCAATCAGCCCTTCTTCATAATTATACTTTCCATAAAGCTGAGCTAAAGTGTCATTCTTGATTGAGTTATTAGCTCTCTGAGTCTGATTCATACTCAGCCACTTTCTTGGAAGGCTGTTGACAAATGTGGCATTAATCTCAGCTTGACCAATGGTGACATCATTCATTGCTAGGTCATTAAGAAGAATCTTCAGCCTTGTATAGGTTTGTTGAACCTTTTCACCTTCAAGTGACTTGAAGGCATTGAACTGAAGTCTGAGTGCCTGAATCTTTTTCTCTCTTGTTTAAGAGGGTCCTTCATGGACAAGGATGAGGTCTGTCCACATTTGCTTGGCTGTGGGACACTGAATGACAGACTTCATGATATGTTTGGGAAGACAAGATATGATGATGCTTTTGAGATGTTTGTCTTGGTTTGCCAATTTCCTATCAGAGTCCATTGTTTGAGAGGTTTGGGAAGAGGGTTTTCTTCAATGGAGGTAAGAGCCATGGGAATATAAGGACCATTTTCTAAAATTTCTAGAAGAAATGGTTCAAGTCCATCGAGATACACAAGAAATTGACTCTTCCAACTGGCAAAATCTTCTTCATCAAAGACTGGTACACTTGTGACATGTGATCCACCTCTTGAGTCAAGAAGTTGGGGTAGATCATCGTCATTGGAAGGAGGGTAGAGTCTTGGTGAAGATGGTGTTGCAGAAGGTGAATGTGGTGGGTTAGAAGTTTCTGGCATGGTGGATCTTGATTATAAAACTAAGAACGATGTTTCTTGAAGGTTTTAATATCAAACACAGCTCTAATACCAATTGAAAGTCCCTAATCAATGCTAGAAACCCTAAACTTAGCTTAATCAACACAAGGTATTACTTTTCAAACGTAATCTTATTATTGTATAATAAAGAATTACAAGTGTTATGGATAACACCGTTTGATGACAATGTGTTGTGCACACCTTGAACAACTATAAACCCTAACTTATGAATACAGTTGCAACTGTTTGATTCAATAAGTTCTAAGCATTAATGTTATGAATATACTCAAAGTGTTAAACATTAATGCATGGATACACATCCTATTTATAGTGATACGAGGTTGACCTAAATAGTACTTGATGGTGACTACACAAGACTTTCACGTTTCAGACATCAGTCACATGATGCTCTTCTATTCTTGGTAGTCTGTCATTATGCTTTAAGGAAACAGTTGTCGAAACAGTTTCCTTTTTCTTCATAGTCTCGAACACACAAATGGCATGTCCAAAGTGTGCTGAGTGTTAACAGGGTATTGCCACCCCTGTTAACCCTCAACCCCTCAGAGTCCCTGATACATCTTGGCTGTTATCCATCACAGCCAATGAGTATGTCTTCAAGTAATCTTTGACTTCCTTGACAATGTCTCTGACATGGACTCCTCTGAGGTTGCTCATAGAGACTTGGATCTCTGTAAGTCTTGCGATACTTGCCTGCCTCCTAGGCACAGGCAAGGGACTATCTAACAGCTTAATTATGTTTAAATCTATGATCAGGGAATCTAACAAGCTTAGATTCCCAACAATACAGCTGTGATTTCTTCATCAGTTTTAGGATCTAGAATGGTGATATTCCCATTCTTGTCTCTACCAGTAGTCTTCTTGTTGTTGCCATTCTGGACAATCTTCCATAAGTCTAGACCAGTGTTGGTGATCCAGCACTCCATCTTCATGGCCTAACTGTCATACTCTTCCTTTTTCAAGAGTGGGAATTTCCCATTTATGTTGGAGACATTAGCAACGATTTGTTGTGTTGTATTTGTGCTTGGTTGTCCTGTATCAGTGGAACTAGAAGCAGACATGTTTCAGTTAGTAAAAAAATTGAAAGAAAATGTTTCTTCTTATACTGAGACTCTCCCAGGCTCTGATATCACTTGTTGGGTCCTTTAATTGTATATCTTTCAGCCTGTTAAGGATGGTGATCGAATTCTGTAATCACAAATCTATTCACAAAAAAACTCTTATGAACACAAAGTATCTGTGCGGAATACAAACACTAAGAACAAGAAGAAACACAAAAACTAGATAAATAACTTGATTCTTTCTAAGGATTTCTACTATATTGATATGAAAATGAAAACTGGTGAAGGTGTCTCTAACCCTTCTGCCAATGGGTTCCTTTTATACTACAAGGAAACCCTAACTACATTAAACATAAAACGTGTAACAGTTGATATGCATATCCTTTCCTAAGATATATCATGCATATCCTAATAAACTACTACAAATACTACTGTTTGACTTTACTACTAGATTCGTAGCACGTGTTGCTCCTCCTACTACTAGGACCAGGAGGAACTACATACCTCCTAGTTCACCTATTACAAATTACATATTACATAGGCCCTAACAGATAATCTGGGGAGGATATGGACGTAACATAACTGTAGGGAACCTAGAACGTGACGTGACTGAAAATGACATATCTGACTTATGGAAGGAAAAGTATGAGAAGTCCGGATGGACTCCTCCATTCCAAGTGGCGTCCCGCCCAGAACGGTTCCTCTATAAGATCTTAACGAAGTAGCCATCCTGATCTTCATGATCCTGACTTGACGGTACATAAAAGTTTCTGGTTCATCAACGTAAGATAGATCCGCATGAATATGATCTAGTGGATAAGAATTAACGTGCAAGGGTAAATGAAACGTTATGATGTAAAATAACCTGGAATAACTGACATTAATAACATCTTAGCTATGATGCGCGAGACATACTAAAACGTAGTACGTAAACAATTATGAATGTGATACGTGGAGATATGGTTAGTGTAATATGAGAGCACGTAGTACACGGACACACGTGCAACATATCGTGAACGTGAGATAACTGAGGAGGTAACACCAAACGATATGAGGTGAGACCTGAAATGTGACGTGAAGTGTCTGTCTAAGGACATAAAGTTTATTAAACTTGAGTCTGGTCTCCCAATATTTCTTCAACACTTTTCAGAACGAAATGCGAACCGTAAGTCGTAAGCTATAATACGATCATGAACGTGAACGACGTGATGAACATGAGTGCGGAAGCAAATCATGAAATTGAATAAGGACGTAAACATAATAATGAATACGAACATGCACTTTTGTCCGGTCTGATAGCTGAAGAAGGCCCAAGTGATCGTACGATCTTTGGCTGGGAAATGTCTAAAAATCTGCTAACTTTGAAATTCTTGCAGATAGAAAGTGTATGCAGACTTGGTCAAATTGTTGACAACAACCCAGATAGCATCATACTTCTTTTGAGCCTACGGTAGTTCGGTGACAAAATCCATGGAGATCCTGTCCCTTTTCCGTTCATAATTTCTAATAGTGGGAATAACTCCTAGTCTGTAGGTGTTCTATCATAACCTGTTGGTATGTTAGGCACCTAGATATGAACATAACTACATCTTGTTTCATAGAAACTGGATACATAGAGATTTGTAAAACTATGAGTTTCTGAAATTAGACTTCTCCTAGCGTAGGATCCTCTAAAACACCTAATTTAGTGTAGGGTTCTCTCCTTTATGCGTAAGCTTAGTCATGGTAAAACTAGTCGTGAGAAGCAATGTGATTCGACGTGTCACTATAATCAACCATAAATCGTACTTGAAAAGGGTTCAGTGTACTATTTATCCTGTCTTAGAATTTATAACTATTATGACGATGGTCTTCGTGCTCTTCTCTAGATTTAGAGGAGATCAAGCTGTCGTCGATAAAAGAATAATGAATTTTATATGAATTAATGGGAAACTCCATTAATCAGGTCCATAAATGCTGCTGGAACATTCATGATACCAAAATAAAATTATGAATTTAGCATGACCAAATCGTGTGCGAAAAGCAGTCATGGAAATGTCTTGTTCTTTCTCTCGCCACTGTTGGCAGCATAATCATAAGTCGATCTTGAAAAAGTGTTTAACACCTTTAAATCGATCTGACACAATGTCAATACGTGGAGGTGAATACCGGTCATGAATAGTGATTTGTTTAAATCGACTGTAGTCAACACATAATCTTATGTTACCGTCCTTCTACTTAATAAACAAAACCGGTGCACACCTTGGTGATACACATGGTGAATGAGCTTCTTCAAACATCTCGTGCAGCTGATCCATCAACATGCTCGATGTTAAGTTCCATCTTGTGGATAGAAAGTACCCTCAGAGGTCTTTCTGGAATATATCAGGGAATCTGAAATGATCGGCTGATTATAAATGTAAGGAACTTCAGAAGTTGTGTCATTAACGATAGCTGGAAATCTTCACAGCCATGGGATGACAAACACATGCTTGTAAAGCATAAACAATTTGTACGGATTTCCTGATAGAAAACCATGTTGAATGTATTCATGAGCCTGAACATCATTGTACATAATCTGATCTGAATGGCGACGAATCATAGCATTGTGTGCTGTTCATAGTCCATAATCAGAATCATTTTAACTCACATATGACCGAGGGAGGTGCGTTAGCAGATTGGATCTTATCATTAGACTGACATAAATATCTTCGTACGCATGGCTGATACGAATAGCGTCTTTATGGTCATGGATATATGAAATATGTGATCAAGGAAATGAATGTGCCATGTCAATACATGAAGTACACGTGGCAGATTTCACTGAATGTGTTTCTCTTGTATCACACAGAACGAACATTGCGTGTCCAAACGTGAACAATGCGTGGCACAACAGAGTGGCATACTCCTTGAAAGGTACCCTAAATTTCTTAGGATCTGGTTGAAAAGTTATACATGAGTCATGTGTCCTGACTCATGTATTGAGAAAATATGCGTATGACCTGTGTCTTGACTAGTGTCTTGACATGTATCTTCAGGAAATATACGTGGGACATGTGTCTTGACTGATGTCTTGACATGTGTCTCCAGATGTGAACGAATAAAATAGAAAATCTTAGGTTATCATGCCAGAGTTGGCGGATCGGTTGGACTGCTGCCCCTTTGTATTTCTGTTCACGTTGGTTACCGGAGTTTCTATCGTTATTGTCAGAGTGTTTGTTGTCACGGTTGTTGTCACTACCTCCATGTCTGACAGTTCCCTGACCGTCATTATCATGACTGTGATTCATGTAACTATTCAGTTGAGTGGCCGGCTGGTACTGGTTCCCACTCCTATGCTGGACAAAACAACTGAGTGGCACGTGACATATGACTGAGAAGGTAAAGATATGATATAAAATGTAACTCCTGGTAGATTAAGTATGATTCTAGTCTGGTTGCTCCGATCTATCGCCTTCGTCTTTGTTCTGCAGAATTTCCAAGCTGAGAGACGTATCATCTCTTAAGTAACATCGATGAGAGAAGAACATATGAGAAAGTAGAGAATCGATTAGCACTACACATATAGTGCGGTGACTGGAATATATCTGGAATGTGGTACATGAAGTATACATGTGGTTGGGTACGTGTAGTACACATGAAATTCACATGAGGTGATTGACACGGGTGTCAACCATCTGATATGATCAAAGGAAGGTAAAAGCTCAAATGGTTAAAACCAACTTAACAGTATGTAAAACAATGATAATTTTATAACTAATCAAGAAGGTTGTTGTTAATCTAGAGAGAGAGTAGAGAGAGAAACAAAGAAACTTTATTAAGTGTGTGAAAAATAAACTAATAACCAACACCCCTTTCCATGGTGGAAAGGGGTTTATATACCCAAGTCCTTAATGGACTTGGGCCTCCAACCCATGACAAGCCCATGGGCCGGGTTAAACATTAATATAACTTAACCTTTAACTACGAGCTACTAAACGTATTACAATATTGTTGGAGTGACCGATACTTCTAATATAAGTTAAAAACGTATTTCGAACAATCTACCCTAAGGGAGGTCACTCCAAATTACAAACTTCTAAACCTAGCATACTATACTAAGTCTTCGTTCTTCAGCTCGTAGTCCTTTCTCTTTTATCTTTTCCTTTTGTTGTGAATATGTTGATGTTGATCTTTTGGGCTTTGGCTTTAGAGCATTGTTCTTTTGACCCTTCACGTGTGATCTTTGCCTTCTTGTGATTCTTGTCTCCTCGTGAGTCCATGTTCCACATACTTATGTTTTTGTTAAATTCTTGAAAGCTTCAGAGTTTGGTACAGCAGAAGACTTCATTTTGAACTTTCTTGAATTTTGCTGAAATTGATGGAGAAAAACATAAGCATGTGGAAACGAATTCATCTGGTACACCGCAACGCCACCGTCTTCAAATGCCGCAACATAACAAGACATGAACGAAATGGATTAGAACATTTCATTCTAAATCGGTAGCATTTTACCTCCGGCCGGTGAAGATCGTTGGACGATATTAGATATCGTACCTATGACGGATAGTTTCAATTAAGTAACTTCCTGACAGGATTTCGCGGGTAAACCCCTTCTCTTTATTCGACGATCACTAAGCCTGACTACGAACATATAGAGTGAATCACTTGGATAAATTATCCTTGTGATTGAAGCCGTCAATTCATGAATCCTGGAACAAGTGAATTTCAATTAAGATTTTCACCATCGTTGCTTTCCAGTTGTCACGAGCTTGATTCAAATAGAATCTTGCTTGTCACCTACCAAGTGCTGTTTGATGTTAACACTAGAAGGATTTCCACTCGTCATTGTGAACACTAAAGAGTGTCACTCTGAGTGTTCTGGCAGGATCATACGATAATGCATAGAGGCCTGGAACGAGTTTAAGTTCAATTAAGAATTAAACTATTGTTTCTTTCCAGTTTTCACAAGATTGGTTCTTAAAGAACCGCACGTGTCACCTACCATGAGCTTGTTTGATGTTGGCTCAAGCAGGATTTCCATCTTTATTGTAATATTACAAGAATACTGCGTAGGACTCATAAAGATCTCTTACTTTTCAAAGTATGTGAGAAAGCAAGGAATAAATGGAAAGTGTCCTAATGAGACTTTTGATGAACTCGTGGCTCTAGACTCGATAGCGCGTTTTAATTTAGTGAGCGACGGCTGGAGAGGATTGTCACCTATTCAATACCAGTCTATTCGGAGTGAATAAACCAATAGATAACGTGTTGAACTCCGTGTGATTAAAATAAATATCTTTTGAGAGATATTTGAGTTAGCTAGGAAGGGTTGTGCATTGCATCACTGGGTCCATGATGTCTATCTTCAATATCGAGAATCATTGAAAAAATGATCTCAATAGCATATGTATTGACCCGGTTTCTGCCTAAGGTTGTAAGGAGGGTTTCTTTCTTTACAACCTTTATCTTTACAATTATTTTTAATTCTTCAACCCCTTCAATGCTTACCAATACGTCATCACTAGCACCTTATTGTGATTATTCCAGTGCTAGTTTAAGTACTTGGTCGGCATTCAGCTACGTTCATAATCTTTCTCCATCTTTCCTAGGACTTCTAATTCTATCTAGGGAATTGTCCTTGGGAAGATTCCATCGGTTCTAATGAATCATTGGACTAATACCTAATCCTACCACCCTTTTGTCACCACTTTCATCGTGAATAAGTGTGTTTTGGGTAAGTATTATCACCATGAAAAATCCTTGAAAATCACTTAAAGCACTTGTGATATTATAATCAAAGTTTTTGTGCCTTAAGTGTTTTGTTCATCAAAAACGCTCCCCCTTAACATGTGCATTACACATATTAAGTTGGTTTATCTTTTAAGCCTTTTTCATTGTTTAACCAAGTTTCATTAAGTCTCCTTAATCCCATTTTCTCCCCTTTCCAAAATGTTAACCTTCAATATTTTGGATATTAATGGATTAACCGGTCTTTGGGTAATAAAATGAAATTTGATGTTGGTCAAGGAACATATTAATGCTCCCCCTCAAATTAATGAGGGTTAGTTGTAGTGCTTGAGTATGATAGATTTTGAAAGATTTAGAATCTCGTGAGAAATTCTTGAAACATTATCATACTTTCACACTACAACAAGCCACAAAAGCACAATATTTACAAAATTTACATATTCACAAATTAACCAATATGGAATAGACCTGAGATAGTACGATCCATTAGATGGATCATTGCATCAGCTTGTGGTGCGCTCCATATGGTCTGCCACCAACGAATCGTTCAATACTCCTCATCAAGCGTATTTCCCGCAACTTCTCATTGATCTTGTTTATCAGGTAGTTAGCACTTGTTTCGTACCCTTTGTGCCACCGGACAGTAAGTTGGGGATGCTTCTTGGTTCTGTTGATCTGAATCAGTGTGTCCCGAACTTGCTCAAGAGTCCCGTCACTAAACTTGGAGAGTTCCGCTATTCTCAGGAATTTCTTCTCACGGGATCCATTCAAGTAGAAAGTGCCCGGAGCCGGTTTTGTAGTGCTTGTGTACGAGCTTTTGTCGTGATGAATAGTAGGAACCTTTGTGTATGGAGCCGTGAGGTTTAGCTTCTTCTGATAACTCTCAACGCCAAGTTGCAGGTCTTCAACTCTTTTCTCGATCACAATGCGACGAGTATACATGTGTAGAGCTGAATTCAGGTCAATGTAGTTGTCAGTGTTCATGTGTTTGAATGTGTCTTGAGTCATCAATAGTAACATATCTTCAATGTCAACAAGAGGAAGATCCGAGAAGTCTCCTTCCGTGATGGTATAGAATTTGTCGTCTTCTCTTTTTAATCGGATCTCTGTTACATGATGATAGCCGACTTTGGGTTCAACTCTTACTCCTAAAATAGCCTTGATTCTGAACTCGGATTTTACTGGAGTCTTTGACTTGAAACCACGTGTGTAGCTGTAGGCTTAATGTATGGTTTCTCCCCAATGTGAAGCACCCAATTCAGCATACTGATCATACTCCGGAATCAATTTCTTTACCCATATACGATCAACCTTTTCTTCAATCCAGGGTATTGACCCCCAAGTTGCAGCTTTGACCAAGGTTAAGGAAGTCGCATACTTGTTGGCGCCGTTAACTAAATACTCAAGGTCATAGCAGACAAAGAAATCACGTATGATTTGATTGTCAGCATCAGCAATCGGGAAAGGAGAATTCTCAGGCCTGTGACGACATGTTCTTTGAGGAAGGTTCATTGCTTTCAACAGTTCATTCGCATTGTATTCAACCTCCATTCTACTGATTCTTGAAGTAGGAATGATGGTGGGATCATGAAAAGCTCGAGTTACCATCGCTGGAGTTACATTGTCAGTTCCATACTTGTAGATTAGATATGCTGAGAAGTTGATGGGATTGTTGAGTATTTGGGAGAAATCGGGTTCATCTTCTCGAGTTAGCGGACAAGTGCCAGCAGCTTCTGTGACCCAAGGTTGCTCGGGTGCATCTTCATCTACATTAACTGTATCCACCCATGCCGGTTCGCTCGATTCTGGAATATCATAACTTTGCACAGATGCTGGAGGTCGATTTGGAAAAATTACTCGAAGTGTCTGAGTACGTTGTGTGTCCTTCACTGGTGTAGACTTAGACGTTTTAGATTGATCGGGTTCTCGGATGGGTAGTTGTTGTGGTGGTGTTGTAGATGTGATAGCTGGAGGTGATTGAAGTGAACCCGATATCAGATTAGCACCAGCGTCATGACGGTGTTTAGTGCGTCTGCCGGTTGGAGGTGACTCACATACTGGAGTTTCCTCGGCTGTTGAAGATGTTGGATTTTCCTTTTGAGACTTGTCACCTTTTCCTAAAGGTTGATCTGCTTCAACATCTGACTTATCTTTGTTGTTGTCATCCTCCTCTTCGTCATTCTTTTCCTTATCATCATCATCACCATCATCATCATTTTTGACATCATCATCATTTATACGTTCGTCCATGCTGTCATCATCATCATCGTTACGCTTACCCTTATCAGCATTGTCACCATCATCATCATTTTCATCTTCATCGTCAGCGTCATCGTCATCGTCATCGTCATCATCATCTTCATTCTCGGAAGATTCATCGGGTTTGTCTGACTCATCCTCATCTTCATCGTCTTTTTCTTGATCGAGAGTGCTGTATGGGACACGGTGCCATGTTTTTCAAAGATCTCGGTGTCTTGATCCATTGCCGTCTTTAAATCTTTGTGAAGTGCTTGTTGTTCTGGCGTTCGGTTGTAGGACCCGACTTGAATCATCTTAGCATGCAACAGCTTCTTCAACTCGTAATCGGTGAGTCTTTGACCTATGAGAAAGTCAGACTGCGGAGTGTCGGAAGACTTGATCATCATTTTGTTTGTAGCGATGTCTTTTAGTTCATCTCGCAGAGGAGGAAGTACGGTTTCAATAGATTCTTGAACTTTTTCATTGATTGATTCAATCAGTGTAGCATTAGCTTGAACAAGTTCTTCTTTCTCCTCTTTGTATTTGTCTCTGAGTGCGCGAATACGTTTAATTTATTCTTGCTTCCTTTCCACTGTAGCTTCTAGATTTTCTCTTATTGACTCTCCAGATTGTTGACGACTTGTTAATTCTTTTCGAAGCTGGTCGATTTCTTTTTCAAAATCCTTCTTGCTTGCTAATTCATCAAGAAGACTAGCGAGTTCTTTTTCATAGGCTGTCTTTGAAGATTCTAACTGCTCTGTAACTAGAATAGTCTTATCCTCTTGAGCCTTCAAGCGTTGTTCGATGATTTGCATAGAATCTGGGGTGACGGGTGGAGATACTATCAATGGTGTTGGATGAGCAGTTGATTTTGTAGGTGTGACATGAGTTGTGAGAATGGTGCTAAGTACTAATGTAGTGGACATAGTTACAGGGACATTTACCATGTTCAAGTTTGTTGAAAGATCAGTGTTAGTAACTTCAGATTCAAGTGAGTCAAAGTTCAAGTACTTACCTACTTGATCTGACAAAGACGAGGATTTGGTGACACTCTTGTCCTTGTGGATGCTCCCTGTAACTGTTGTCTCTGGTTGAATATCATCAAGGAACGTGTCTTGTTGCTCGTATTATTGATCTTCTTCATCTCCCTGAACTGGTTCGTCATTGAAATTATCTGGTTCTCCAAATTCATCAATGTCAGACAATTCGGCTGTCTTTGGCTTTTTCGATCCACTACCTCCCGTCTCCCTTCTGCTTTGTATTAAGGCCTTCTTCAATTGTTTGGATTCTTGTTTCTTAGTCAACGACTGATGTTGTTCGTCCACGTCTTCAAGCAAGTCTTCATAGAAGAGAAGTGTTTTCTTTCCCTTGGCCTTTTTCTTCTCCCCTAAAGACACTATTTTTTTTCTTTTGCCTTTGTCTTGTGTTGGAGTATCAGCTTCTGAAAAATCAGTTTCCTTCCTTTTTCCTTTGGATTTTGGTGTCTTAGATTCTCCCGCATCTAGTTTCTTGATGTGGTCTTCATTTTCCTTTAGAAGTGTCCTATATGTGGCACTCTTCTTGATTTTGTCATTGAGCATAGTATCCGGAAGTGGAGCTGGAATACCTGAGTAAGTGTTCTTTTGTCCTTCAGGTCTCATGGCTAGCACGAAGAAATCATCATCTTCTGAGTTAACAAAGAATCCACCACGTCTATCAATAGCTTCATCAGCTTTCATAAAGTAATTTATGATAAGCTTTGTAAATCGTGGAAACTGAAGGTGTTCGGATTTCTTCTTAACATTTCGGAAGGCTTGATAATGAATTTCTTCCCATATGAGAGAGGCATAATCCAAATCTAGTCTCTGGTAGATGCTATAGAAAATACGAGCCTGAGAAAGTCTCATAAAATCTGCTCCTCTGGATTTACCCGTCAAGCATCGGATAATGATAGTAAAGATTGCCGTCCATGGTTGTCCAAGCCTAGCTGTGTTAAAGTTAGATATGATAGGCAATTCTGCATCATAACCGAGAGACAAAATCAAATCTATTATTTTGTTTGAGTCTCGAACATTAGTATATGTTTTCCCTTTAGCTGGAGGGAATCCAAAGATTTCGCGAAATTGTTTAAGAGAAAATTCCTTCTTTTGACCGTTGATGTTGAAAGAAAACTTGGTGCTTGTTATGGCTTTAATGGATGACCAAAATTCATGCATGTAGATTTCGGGAACACCTGCTGACATCCGTAGTGCATTTTTGATCGGGGAGATATCAAGGACTTTGATGGAAATTCTGAATGCTGCTTGTGATGGAACAAAGTCTTCTTTCAGTCGATGATTATTAGAGGGGATTGGAAGACGGTTTTCTTCTGGAACGAGTTCATTGTCAAGTGCAATTTGTTGCTCTTGAGTGCGAGACATGATAGCTGCTAAGACACAACATACATGTTGATACACAATATAAATATATATCATAATGTATAAACCTAAAAAGCATCATATGTCACTTTCCCGAAAACATAGCAAAATACCATGCAAACATGACCCAAAATAATTATTGAGTTGAAACACATACAAATCAGACTACTAAGCAAGCATATCAAAACCCTTATCCGGAATACATAATGTCTTGCTTATCCGGAATGCTTTACTCAAGGCTTTATCCGGAATAATTACCTAATGCTTATCCGAGATAAATTTCCTAGAACTTATCCGGAATACATGGTTTTCAGTCTTATCCGGAATAAGTTTCAATAAGCTTATTCGGAATAATCTCCCTAAGGCTTTATCCGGAAAACAATTCTAAAGATTATCCGAAAAGCAATTTCTATGCCTTATCCGGAATAAAACTTTGTAGGCTTATCCGGAAAACAATTTCTATGCGTTATCCGGAATAAAGTTTTGTAGGGCTTATCCGGAATATGGCTTATCCGGAATTATTACCCAAGGTTTATCCAGAATACTTTCTTAATGCTTATCCTGAATAAATGTTTTCGTGCTTATCCGGAATAAGGTTTCGAGGCTTATCCGAAATAATTACCCAAGGTTTATCCGGAATACTTTCTTAATGCATATCCTGAATAAATGTTTTCGTGCTTATCCGGAATAAGGTTTCGAGGCTTATCCAGAATAAGTTCCTTTTGCTTATCCGGAATAAATTTCCTAAGTCATATCCGGAATAATTTCCTTTTGCTTATCCAGAATATGTTTCCTAAGTCATATCCGGAATAATTTCCTTTTGCTTATCCGGAATATGTTTCCTAAGTCATATCCGGAATAATTTCCTTTTGCTAATCCGGAATAAGTTCCTAAAGCTTATCCGAAATAAAACTTTCGAGGGCTTATCCGGAATACTGTATTACCAGAAAACACTCAAAGACAAACCTGGGATTGACTTAAAAAATACTCACCTAAGCAAATGATTTTCACACAAGAAGCAAGTAATGGCTATCCCTATTACAGCAAGGTTGTGTCGTGTTTAACAGTTCATCTGATTAACTTATATATACGAACTAATCAAAAATAATAAGTCCTATCCTGAGAGTGTGATTGATTAGTTATAGTGAATAAATTGAAGAAACCTGTTTACCTTCGATGTTCTGAGATCGAGAAATCAAAGCAAGGTTTGATCAGAATTAATGGCGGCAAGATTGATGTGGTGGTGTGGTACAGTGAAACGAGAGAGAAGAAAGAAAGGGGGGGGGGGTTATGTTTGACCTAAACATGTTTAGTAAATATTCACTTTTGGCCCTTTTTTTTCTTTCAATGTTCATTTGGCCCTTATGTATAAACCTATTTTAGTTAAACGTGTATTAAGGGAAAAACTTAACGGTCGTTTGAAACTTAAACATGGTTTTAACTATTGGGCACACGTCACCAATCAACGCACTTAAAGAGTATGCCTAAAATACATTAATCTCTAAATTCCACTCAAAAGCACGAGAAACGGTCTACAGCATATCTAAGTACCACATACTTGACAAACACATGACGAACAACATTTAACCGGTTATTTTTCTGAAAAATATTCTTGAAGACAAAATATTGATGACAAGAAAGATTTGATATTTTCTCCCCCTTGAACATTGACCCGTTTTCTATTTAAAGAGCTGTAGTCTTTGTTTAGAGAGTCGAATACCAATGAAAACATTTTCCGTTTAATGATTTAAAAGAACGATTATGGTGGCAATAAGATTTCTCTTATTTAAACAAAATAAGTGCACTAAGGCGTACACGAATTCATGTTAGATCAAGTTATAAAGTAAACCTGATCCCTTGTATGATTTGGCTTGTAGATCATACCCGAGAAAATTAATTCCCGTTGTGAGCCAACGTTTTCCAAGGAAATACGTGACTTTAATGCGAAAAGCGGGTTGCAGTCTGAAATAACTACAAGCCATTTGGGCATGTTTTAAAATATGTACAACTTTTATATGGACTCTACTTATGGCGCCGTGTTAATTTTAATTGACATTTCTAAGGCCGTAAATATTACCGTACTAAAAGACATGCCCGTTTTAAAATGAAAAATATTTTTGAATTTTCTTGATTTTATATTTTTTATGGATTTTCTATGTTTTATATTTTTTATGGTTTTTATATGTATTATATTTTTGTATTTTTCTTTTGGTGGTTTAAATATATATACGATAATATACAAGATCACGATCAAAGGATACTCTAGAAGAGTTTACCACCACTATTCTTCAGATTCTTCTGCCAACTCCTTAAGTGTCGCTGGTGAGAATGATTTCGTGCCTAGCTTTTCGATCAAAAACTCGATACGTCCTCGATCTAAGGCCTTTGTGAATATATCTGCCAGCTGATACTCAGTGTTGACGAAGTACAGTTCGATCACTCCATTTTCCACTTGCTCTTTGATTAAGTGGTAGCGTATGTCAATGTGCTTTGCCCGAGAATGTTGAACGTAGTTGCAGCACATAGCAATTGCACTTTTGTTATCACAGTACATCAGGATTTTGTTGAAGCCAAGACCGTAGTCAGTGAATTGTGATCTCATCCAAAGAACTTGAGCACAACAACCGGACATAGCAATGTATTCAGCCTACGTACTTGATATCGTAGCGCTTTTATGCCTTTTAGATGCCCAACTAACCAGTCTATCTCCAAGAAGTTGCACACTGCCAGAAGTGCTACGTCTAGTATCTTGACACCCAGCATAATCCGCATCTGCATATGATATGCGTGCAATAGAGGAATCGTTCGGATACTACAGACCACGATGAAGTGTTCCTTTAAGATACCGAAAGATCCTTTTCACAACATGTAAGTGCTTTTCGGTAGGACGAGCCTGATACCGGGCACACATGCATATAGCAAATTGCAAATCAGGCCTGCTAGCAGTCAGATAGAGAAGGTTGCCCATCATTCCATGGTAAAGTTTAGGATCGATAGCTATCCCTTCCTTATCTTCATCTAACTTGGATCTCTCCACCATTGGAGTATCCACGGGGTCACAATTTTTAAAATGATATTTCTTTAATGATTCAAGAGTAAATTTGGATTGATTAATAAAGATGCCTCTGGGATTCTGAGAAATTTGTAACCCTAAGAAAAATTAAAATTTTCCCATCATTGACATCTTAAAAGGCGTGGACATAACTTTCTCAAAATGGTCAGACAGTCTTTGATTAGTAGCAGCAAATATTATATCATCAACATAAATTTGTACCAGAATCATGTCGTTGTCCTCCTTGAGAATAAATAATGTTGGGTCCACTTTGCCTTTGGAGAAGCCTTTCGAAATGAGATAAGACGATAAGAGATCGTACCACGCGCGTGGAGCTTGTTTCAACCCATAAAGAGCCTTCTTGAGCTTGTACACGTAATTAGGATACTCCGAGTTGACGAATCCATTCGGCTGGCTTACGTAGACATCTTCCCTTAATTCACCATTAAGAAATGCCGTCTTAACTTCCATTTGGTAGACGATCATGTTCATGTGAGCAGCATAAGCAAGGAATAGTCTAATTGCCTCCAATCGTGCAACAGGAGCAAAGGATTCTTCAAAGTCAATACCCAAATCTTGTTTGTAACCTCTAGCAACCAATCTAGCTTTGTTCTTTAGCACTCTACCTAACTCATCGATTTTAACCTTTTATACCCACAACAATGTAAGGATTTCAACGTTGCTGGGTAAAGGAACTAATTCCCACACTTCAAGACGTTGAAATTCATTAAGTTCCTCTTGCATGGCTTCAATCCAAGATGATTTAGTCATGGCTTGTTACCAGTTTTTAGGTTCAGTATCGGAAAAAAATGCATCAAAGTAGCAATATAATGCATTTTCTTGGAGTTGGTGGCGAGTTAAGACTGGTCGATTGATGTCACCAATAATATTGCGGATTGGGTGATCCTTTGTCCATTTTGTGTTTTGAGTTTAATCCGTGGTGGTCGGGAGTGAACGATTGCAGGAGCTTCCTCTGAGGTAGATGCACCGTTAGGGTTTTCAGGTATTTGTGAACCAAAGAAATGAAGCTCTTGTAAGTGAGCAAATTCCAAATCGTGATCAAAGTGATCCTCTTCAACATCATTAGGAACGAGTGGGGGTTAAGATTCAGGTGTGGTTTGTGAATTGGTGGGGGATGGGACATCTTTTTCAATAGTGATAGTAGATTCCTCTGACTGATTTCCATTATCTTGAGCAATAACTTCAGGAATTGGAGCTACTGCTACAGGTGCCGGAGAATCATCACTAGGTGGATCAAAGAATTCATCAAACATAGGTTGAAATAACTCATCCCACTCGGGCCTTGTAGGTGGTATAAATGATGGAGAAGTAGGATTGTTGGGAGTTAATCCGGAACTAATCGTACCGGTTCCCATCTCATGTAATGCGGGTTCATAGCTGTGTTGCTCAGAAGCCATCGCTGTCAGCTCATCAAAATCGGCATCCAAAGTTTCTACTATCTTGCCAAGACGACGGTTATAAATTCGGTAAGCTTTCTTTGCAGGCGAGTAACCAATGAAAATTCCAATATCAGCCTTCGGTTGAAGTTTGCCCAAATTCTCACTATTTGTATTTGGATAACATAGTGCACCAAACACATGAAGAAATGAAATATTGGGTTTGTGTCCATGAAGTAGCTCATATGGAGTTTTACCATGGCGTTTACGAATGATGGAGCGGTTTTGGGTATAACATGCGGTTGCCACTGCTTCAGCCCATAAGAATAAGGGAGCATTCGCATAAATCAACATAGTTCTAGCAGCTTCCATAAGTGTACGGTTACGTCTTTCCACGACACCATTTTGTTGTAGAGTGCAAGCAACATAAGTTTCATGTGAAATACCGACCTCTTCATAATATTCTCGTAGAGTTTGATTAACGAACTCAGTTCCATTATCAGTGCGAATGCGGCGAATAGTAGCATTAAGACGTACTTGGATCATCTTTAAGAAAGTAATAATATACTTTGGTGCTTGATCCTTGGACGCTAAAAATTTTACCCATGTAAACCTTGAGAAATCATCCACCATGACGAGGATGTATTTTCTACCACTCACACTAGCCGTACGCATTGGCCCGCAAAGATCCATGTGCAAAAGATACAGTGGTTCTTGGTTGGTGTCTTCAGCTTTAGGTTTGTATGATTTCTTGGTGCTTTTTCCTAAAGAACACGCGGAACATAAATGATCCTTGTCGAACTTAAGTTTCGGAAGACCACGAACAAGTTCGTCTTTAGCCAAATGGTTTATAGCATCAAAGTTAAGATGAGATAACCGGCGATGCCATAACCATGACTTGGTCTTTGATTCTTTGGAGAGGAGGCATAGAGGAGAGGCGGCCATCATGTTTTGAATGTACAGTGTGTAGAGATTATCCCCTCGAGAACCCTTTAATAAATCATTTTCTGCAAGATCGCGAATAAAGCAAGTATTTTGTCGAAAAGCCACTTCAAGGTTTGAATCGCAAAAATGTCCCACTGAAAATAAATTATGACCAAGTCCCTCCACATAATATACCCTTGAAATCGTAACATTTCCAATTTGATATTCACCGTAACCCATGATCTTCGCAATATGGTCTTTGCCGAATTTGATCGTTCCTAGAAACTTGCTGACGAAATTTCTGAGCATCGAGCGATCTCCGGTCATATGCTTTGAGCATCTAGAGTCCAGGTACCAGAGGATGATTTGGACCACCTGAAAATATCACCAGACAAAGACGATGTATCAGAATCTAGTAGTTCCTCTGTGTTAGCAGGTACAGATATAATTATCTTAGATTTGCTAACCGAAGAATTCTTAGGCTTCCAGATTTGCTTTCTAAATGCCGGCTTAGATTCTAGTTGTCTAAGATCCTGAGGTACTTCTTCACTGATAGGCACAATAGTGGGGGCAGACCTAGTTAAAGGGTGCTTTTTCCATTTCTTAGTGCTAGTGTTCCTATTTAAAGGACGTTGAGACCTAACTTTCGTGGATGTGATCCTAGTTAAAGGGCACGTAGTTCCATTAGCAGTGAAGGTCCTACCAGTGGGTTTCCATTGCCAACCAACTTGGGTGAATTTCTTCCCTGTTGGAATCCATTCAAGATTGTTCCTAATTGCATACATTTCATTCACGTGATCAACAAGGCATACATCATGATGCTTAGAAAACATGCATTCATTACAATTCCAACATCTCAAATTAGAATTCACAATTTGCTTAGGCTGTTGCTCAAGCGTAGGGCCTTTAGTCTTAGTTACATGATTCTTTTTATTCAAATTTGAAATAACATTCCTAGGGTGAACTTCTACTTTCTTCTTCGCAGTCCTACTAGTGGAAGGCTTGATCCTATTCTTCTTGTCTTGAGATCCTTTAGCCTTAGTAGATACAATTACTCCTGTAGAAGCCAAGGGAACATTAGTTATAGATTTTGATTTAGCCTTGATGGGTGTGTTTAATATAGGCTTAGATCCTGGATTCTTATTGAATAGAGTCATGGCAATGGTGGTGGTTTGTTGTTTAAGTGGTGCAGAACCCGGTTGTCCTATGTACTTCAAGTGCTCTAAGCATTGTTCTACCCTCTCAATATAAGCATTAGCAGAGTAATAGTAACTATTCATAGGATCAATTTCATAGTAATCATCTACCACATCCCTATCAAGCTCCGCGTTCTTAACTGCATCTTCCATATACCACTTATATGATAGTGAGTTGTTCTTATTGTACGAGTTCTTAATGATCACCACCTTGTTGGTTTTTGGAGCACTAGAGGTCGGGGCAGAGATGGTGGCTGGATTATCAACAACTTCTTGTCCTTTGAGTTGAAGTGTATCCTTTAATTCAACCAAAACCATGTTTTTATCTATGAGTTGAATATTTAAGTCATAGATTTCCTCGCACTTACGGTTCAATTGGTGAACGATTGACTTTTGCTCTACATTAAAATCGAAGAGATCTTCTAATGAACCATAAATTTGTGAAAAACCCTGCTTTAGTTTATCAAACTCCCCTAGCATAGAAGTAACTATATCTTCTAGGGCATGATTTTTAATCTCTGCAGCCTCTAGTTCCAGTTTCTCTTCTATTGATTCTCTCTTAAGTCTCATAATTTCTTCCTCTAATGCCTGAACCACCTGAATCATCTTGTCACTTGTCTCAACGGAGTTTTCACAATCATTTGCTTTTGAAAGAGTTTCATTTTTAGATTGATTTTCAATTTCAAGAGATATACAATGTTGTTGAAGCTCATTAAAACGTTTTGAAAGTCTGTTATAAGAATCTTGAAGTTTTAAAAAATCATCGTTAGATTCGTGACAAGAATGATTATCTACAGTATTCACAGGTTCAACAATATTCACAGATAAATCATGCACATCATCACATTGATTCACAGTAGATGAAATCTCATGAGCATATTTAAAAGTAACAACTTGCATCACTTCGAGAGACACTATATGTTCTAAGAATCGGTCATATTCGGATAAAATCATTTCTTTCTCAATTAAATGTTGTTCATAAGCATCATCGATTTCATAGAAAACTTTTTGAACTTCACCTATTTCAAAGCTTAGATTTCCCGCGAGATAATAGACTCCATTTATAATATTTTTTACAAACGGAAAGATCTCTTTCTCAAACACCATTTTCATGTGTTCGAAAGCCCATTCTCCAGCGGTATGAGCCGTTGAAGTCGTACATTCCAGGATGACCTTGTCAAACTCGGTAAGGTATCGCTCAATCTCTTCCAAGCTTAGCTTTACCGTACTTACCGGTGGAAGATTCTTAGGAATTTCCTTCGGTTCGTCTGAGTTAACGAGTGTAGGAAGTATACTAAGGCTTTCTCTAGTAGGCATGTAAGCGGATGTATGGATAGATTTCTTTTGCATATTAAATCGAGTTCTAAGATCTATTTTTGCATTCGTTGCATTCATTTGTGCATAGTCATACTCAGGATATGTAGGAAGTAATTTTAACCGATTCTCTTCATATGGTGACATGCTCTCAGATTCATTTAAAAACACAATCGGATCTAATACCAATCCTAACTTGGTTGCATCATAAAGTCGTGGGTTGTGGTGAAATGCTTGCTTTGCATACCCCGGGTTAGGTGGTAGGTCTATTAGACGCGATAGATTGAACTCTTGAAAAGAAGAATGAAACAAGTGTACTAAATGTGAAGCAGAGTATTGTTTTAAAAGCAAAATTTCAGTATTTTTAACTCTCTCAGACGCCTTAATTTTCGTTTCAACCCTTTTAGACTCGAGAATTTCGAAATCCGTTTGTAGTTTTTGAAAATTATTAACGACTGACTCTTTTTCTTTAAGTTCTTTCGAAAGATTTGCTCTTAAACTCTCAATTTCTAGCAGATTATCCATTTGGACTTGCCTAAACCTATCAAATTCAGGATTGGTTAAGGTAGTGGACACTGGAGTTAATTCCAAGGTTTTAACCTTTTCCTTCTGCAAAGCAAGCTTAGCAGATAAATTCTGATTAACACTGAGGGTTTCAAGGACCGCATTATTCATTTGGCTAAGCAAAGATGCCGAGACCATAACCAAATCAGGTTGAGCAAACGAATTTGTAGTCGTAATAGCTCCCGGTTGTGGTTCACTCAAAGTCTGGGGACTTGCATTGATATTGCTATCATTGTTTGTCTCCTCGATTGAGTTACTAACCACCGGAGGCTGTTCCGGATACTCAGACACTTGTTCAACTTGATAAGGTACAATACTAGTATTCGTAGCAGTAATTGGTACCTCAGAAATTGTGTCAGCTTCATAAAGTGAAAGATTTGCCATGAGAGCTGCTTTGGCGGTATTGAGATCATCACAATCAGAGTCGTATGCATCCAAATCATCACATTGATATGCAGCATTGTTTGTGATGGTTGCTGTGAGACCGTCAGTGTCCGCGACTCCTGGATCTGCGAGAAATGCCAACTCTTCTTCATCGAGCTCACGTCCTTGGGCTTGAGCATTCACCAAGTAGATCTTCTCCTGAAACCATGTGCTATCCCTTTTCCTCTTGGGCTTCTTACACTCTCGGGCCATGTGCCCTTCCCCTTTACAGTTGTAACATATAATCATCTTCATTTTGCCAGTGTTATTACCTCTTATAGCAGCAGTGTTAGATGAACGTGAACCAGCAGTAGATGAATTGGGTCTCCCCTGAAGTGGTTGCACCATTACTCTACCATCCTGAATTGTAGCTTGTTGTCGAGAGTTAGAAGAGTTCCTTAACTGATTGTTTGTTGGAGCTGGCCTTCTGTAACCTCGTTTGTTCAATGTTTGAGTGAGTTAAGCAGACATTTGAGCAAGTATATCAGTAGGACTATCCCCTTGTCTAAACTCAGGGACATGAATCTTATCATCACAATAGAATGCTGGTTCTGATTAAGCGGAAAGCAGATTTGAGGGAACACTACCATGTTGTGGGTAATGGGGTTGAGAAGCCTCAAGTTGTTGATAGGTAAGAGCAGGGTTTGTTGGAGGTTGATAAGGTGAATACTGTTGTGAAGCATAAGGTAACTGATGTGAGTCTCCTTGTGATGATGTTGTTGGTTGCTTGTATTGTTGGTGTTAAGATGTAGGCGGTTGTGGCAAGATCGAATATTGTGGGAAACTTGGTGTTTGATACAATGGTTGATAGGAAGATTGGTGTCCCAAAGCTAATGGAGAGTTGTGATATGACATGTTGGATGGTTTGCTATTAATGCCAATGGTTCTTGATAAGATCCCTGAGAGATGCGTTTTTGGATCACGTGCTTCTCGTGTTGTTGCAAGAAGGCATAGAGTTGATCTAAATTTGACCTCGAATCATCTTAACATCGGTGACATACTGACTCCATTCTTGGGGTAACGTGTTCAAGAACTTTGTGTTTAGTTGAAACTGTTCAATCCTTAGATTACACACGTTCATGTCATTCATCAAAGTAGTGAAACGACAGTAGTAATCGTGAAGAGTATCCCCTGGAATGTATGTAAACCTATCAAACAAGTCATACAATTGACACTCTCGTTCTTTCTTAGTTAGAGAGGTCCCTTGTAACAAAACAGCTAATCGATCCCAAAGATTCTTTGCCATTGTGTGTTCACTTACCATTCTATAGATATCGGGTGGAAGGGCTTGAAGTATTGTCTGAACAACCCTTTCATCTACATCGTCAATGATTTTGTTAGCATCGGTTAACTCATGATACAACCTTTCCCGCGTTACATTGTTGACGGTAACTTCTCCCCACTCTAATGGACCTTTTTCAATTGATTGAAGCATAAGTCTACCATTGGGTTTGCCCATGATGTAAGTTTTCATACGACCTTGCCATGCTTCAAATAAATCTTTGATGAGCAATGGTGGGCGTGTGTCGGTACCCGAGATGATTGAGATATCGGTAAGTGAAGTCATTGTAGGCATGAATGAATGAGGATTCATTTTCTGAACACTTGATTGAAAAACATTATCTTTTTGATCGAGCAATGAAATAAGGTTATGAAATTTGTTGTGAGTTGATGTAGAAGTCTGAAGCTTATCCTGAAAAATGCTTTCTGACCCTTATATCCGGAATACTATATATCATACCTCTTATCCGGAATATTTCAGACCTCTTATCCAGAATAAATACTTCTGCTTATCCGGAATAACTACTTTTGCTTATCCTGAATACTGCTAAGTCCTCTTATCCGGAATGACTACTTCTACTTATCCAGAATAACTACTTCTAGCTCTTATCCGGAATGTTTCTCAAACTGCTTATCCGGAAAAACTACATCTAGCTCTTATCCGGAATGTTTCTCAAACTGCTTATCCGGAATAACTACTTCTAGCTCTTATCCAGAATATTTCTCAAACTTCTTATCCGGAATAACTACTTCTAGCTCGTATCCGGAATACTTCTTATCTCTTATCCGGAATACTTCTTATCCGGAATAAACTGACACACCTCTTATCCGGAATAACCTGACAAACCTATTATCCAGAATAACTTGCGTACCACTTGTCCGGAATAATTTTTGCAGCTTCTTATCCGGAATACTTTAAACCCTTGTATTCCGACAACTAAAACCCTTATATTTCGTATAAGAAAAATTTTGAACTTTTAAGTTTTACCCAAAAATCAAGCTAAAAATTCCAACTTTTTATGAAAAGTCACCAATATGAATAACACAACTTCCTACCACAACTATGTAGGCAATTTGTAGCAAAGATTTGTGGTCAAAAACACAAAAAAAATTGAAAAGACGGATATACCTTGATTAAAAGAGTATGAAAACTAAAAACTAACACAACAAAAAACCTTATATCATCCCATGGCTCTTGATGTAAAACCCGTATTTAAAAATCAGAATATTTAAATACGCAGTTTAATTTTAATAGACTATATAAGTATTAATTTTAGACAGAGATATAAACGCAGAAATTAAATACGCAATCCCAGTTTATTTAAATTCTATTAATGTTACAGTTTATTCAGATAATAAGTATTTAGTCTCATAAAATATTACAGATGAATTATTTAGTTTATAGAAATAATTAAACGTTAACAAGAATCACGCAGTCTTAGTTTTAATTAATAACGCGACTTAATAAAGTTTACAAGTGTTTAAGGGGCTGTTTTAGACAAACTAGAAAGTATTGGGACTTGGGCTCAAGGCCCAAGAGTGCTTTGGCCGTGTATAACAAAAGGGACGGGGGTTCTTTTGTTCCCTTTTTATGCCGACACAAACACACTCAAACAGAAACCCTAATATAGAAAATAAAGTGCAGCCGCCAGTTTTGTTTTGTGTTCCTTCTTCCCTGCCGCGACCCACATCAAGGAAACAAGAATAAGGGATCGAGGATTGATCCTAGAAGAACAAGAGATTTGCTGTTTGAAACCCTAAACGATTAGTAAGCATATGTAAACCCTAATTCGTTTTAATTCTTTTCTTTTAATCCGATTTATTGGGGTTTAAAACATGTTTAACGAATATTATGAGGTGGGTTTGTATGTCGGGTTGTTGCTGTGTTGTTTGGCACACAAACCGAGAGTCAAAAGACTCTCGGTGATGGTTTATTACACCAGCCGCAACCCAATTAGGGTTTTGGCTTGGTTTGCTCAGGCAGGGGAAACGAAGAACAAACAGGGGGAACCCACAGTTGGCTTTTCTAGCCTGCCGGTGGGAACTGGTAACCAACAGGGGGAAACCAGGGCAGGGGGTGTTTGGCTACAGGTTTAACGGGGTGTTTGGCAACCCGGTTTAGAAACAGTTACGGGTGCGTTTGGGACTGCATTTCCAGCAGGGGTGTTTGGGACTGCAGTTCCAGCAGGGGCTGTTTGGGAGTATATTAACAGTGGGAACTTATTACGAACAGTGGGAAGTTGTATACTAACAGTGGGAACCATGAACTAACAGGGGGAACCGTGAACTAGCAGTGGGAACACTGCATTGGCAGTGGGAAAACTAAACAAACAGTGGGAACCACAAATTAATTTAATTGGTAAATTGTTTTATAAATGAGTTATATAAAGAAATTAATTGTATTATCCAATTTTGGTTATCTAATTACTAAAATTAAATTAATTCTAGATTTCATTTTTACCCTATTAAAAACTTATGATTTATAAATAATTTTATTTAAAGATATTAAATTGGAAATATTTCTAAATCAGGAAACTTTCTATGTATGACAGGTTACTATTTTTAGTAAGATCGTAAATATTAGAAATACATATCATACGGTAATCAGAAATACAAGAATACACATATCAGAAATAATACAGAACATTCAGATTTATCAGATTATATAGTATTATAATACAAGGACAGTTTTGAATCAAACTAAGAACAAATAAGAGGCAGAAATTGTAAACAATTATCAGACGACTTATTTTTCCGTCTATTATTTTCGTAGTATTCGTGAAGTCAGAGCCGATCCTTCAGCTTTCATTCTTATTTCATTACTGGACACGAGGTACGGATTTCCCGTCCTTTCAGTAAGGACCTCCTTTCTATGCATGATTAGGATTCCCCATCTTCAGCCAAATGTTTTCCCCAGTATATGTTTAAACTTATCAGTAATCATGTTAAGAATTAAATAAATTGCCTGAGCATTATATACAAGCATGATTAGTTTATGTACTAGTTACGGAGGTACCGTAACCACGACACTAGAGGCACCGGTGTCGTGACTCACATGCAGGAGAGTGATATCCTGCATCGTCCCACTCAGCTCAGCTTGGCCATTTTATCAGTATTATTATTAGTGGGGCGTATGGATGCATCCTAGGCTACAGTTTACAGTTTAGCAGGTGAATGTGGTGTGTGCTCTACATCCTTCACATTGGAGCTGATCCCTCCACCCAGCACAGTTATTTAGAGGTCACCCCTCTACAGCATGACGAGGTCACCCCTCTATGTATTCATGCAGCAGTTGTTACAGCACATGACCTATATAAGCTCTTGGCAATTAAAATACAGTAAACGCATGTTTTTAGATTTAACAGATATCAGTTCAGCTTTATTATTTATAAATCAGACTTTACAGATTATACATAGATTTCCGCTACAACTTTACTTATCAGCCTTACAGCTTCAGTATTTATCATCTACTTCATTTCAGTAATTCCTTATCATGCTTCATATCCGTTCACTGAGCGTTATGCTCAGCCGTAGTTCCTTTCATGTTCTAACGGCAGGTACATCAGGATGCTTTTAGGATTCCAAGAGCGTGTGCATTTGGATGGAAGCTACCCAGGCTTCTTACTTTATGCATTTCTTATATTATTTTGCTTATTTGGACATTGTTTAGTCCTTTCATTCAGTATTTTATATTTCATGTTTTGGGCTTATGTTTGGATTACCGAAGTTTGATTCCGGTATTTCCTTTATGGTCAGTTAATGTTCTAGGACATTTACCTTATGCTTTGATGACACGCCATAAATACACGTAACGGTCCATTTATCCAAGTGGGGTGTTACAATTATGGTATCAGAGCTATAGGTTCGACCTGTAGGCTCTAAAACTTGACCTGTGACTAGTGGGTAGTCACCAGGAACTTCCCAGATTTTGGCGTTGTTATCTTTCATGTTTCTCATGGATTAGTCAGTCAGTTTTCTTCATTTATCAGTCAGTTTTCTTAAAGTTTTGACTAAATAAAAGGTTGGTACATAACTGGCCGTACTTAGTCGCATGTGTTTTTTTAGCGAGCTTTCGTTTTGGTGAACTGACCATAGGCGTTCACCCTTGCCGTTCAGATTTTGTATTGGTAAACCGACCATAGGCGTTTACCCTTACCCATAACAGATTCAGGTTTTCAGTCAAATATTACTTGGTGAACCAGCCATAAACGTTCACCATTTCTCAAGTCAAATTTCATGCTTTTCAGTCAAATGATGTTTTGTGAACCGATCCACAGTTGTTCATTTTTGTCATATCAGGACATTTCATAAATTTTGACAAGTATAGATTGGACTACAGCCATCCATATTTAGTCCGGGATTATAAATTTATATACATGACAGTTCTCAGAAAATTTCGACCAGTATGGATCAAACCAGAATAGCCCATACTTAGTCTCATGTTTTCTTCTTTGAATTCTGTGGATTGAACCATAGCCGTCCGCATCAGTTGATGTTGAACCTCAGTCGATTATACTTTTATGATCTTTGTAGCAATCAAAATTTCAAACCCTCACGTTGATGTCATATACATGATGATTCAGTTTCATGTCTCCTTACGAGGATTTTGTTTTCAGCAAAATAATGATGTTTTCATGTTAAGATACACAAGAACTTCAGTAAAACCCGCTTCCTTGATAAATCATGATTGACCTTCATTAATCATGTTTCATGCTGACCACTGTTGGGACTTGATTATGTCATACTTTTCAGCCTCGATACAACCAGCAGTAAGTCGATGTAGGAATTGTCAGCCTATCATGTTACTTATTTCAGGTTTGTTATTACCGTTTAAATCAATTTATTTCTTTGATCATGTCAGACAAGCGACACCAGTATCGATCATCCCATAAAGTTTCCACCAGCTCCATGTATAGTATTCCATATGTACCCATGTACAGTGTCTCAGTTATACTCCATGTACACTATTCCATGAGTACTCCACATATAGTGTCTCAGATATGCTTCATGTGCAGTATTCACTTTGTACTTCATGTACAGTAGTCCAGGTGTACTCCAAGTACCCTACTCCAGGGATATTGCTAATCGACCCTCAGTTATCTCAGGCGTTTCCATTTGTCGATACTCTACCAGATGCTGATGCTGCTCGTGAGTTGAAGATTTTATCAGATACGGATGCTGCTAACATTTTGAAGACCTCACCAATGCTGTTGTTGCTGATGCTGATGCTGATGCTTTGGAGATTTCCCAAGATGCTGTTTCTGTTCATACCATGAAGACTCTACAGAACAAGGACGAAAACCTAGAAAAATTTGAAATTTCTGACGAGAATATACTTCTACCATCTCACACTACCATTTGATTCCAGGCTTTTACTTCTCAGCTAAATGTCACACTTCACTCAACTAACCGTTCATTCAGAAGAGTGAGAACCGGAACCCAGCCGGCCACTCAGCAGAAATAATTACATGAATCACGGTCATGATAACGACCGTCAGGAAAGTGTCAGGCAAAGCAGTAGTGACAACCATCGTACTTATAATTAATCAGTCAGTAACCATCGGAACTCCGTAACGGACGTGACCAGAAATACAAAGGTCAGTAACCTAACCGGTCCGCCAATCCTAACAGTTACCAAAATTTTCAGCCTTGTTCGAATTCATCCAAGAAATCAGTCAAGACATAAGTCTCGGGTATCATTTCAGAAGACTTTTAGGACCCCAGTTACGATACACGTCATACGAATCTTTTATAAAAATACGAGTCAGAACTCATAACTCCAGTATGTTTCTAAACCAGGCCTCAGAAATTCAGGGTACCCTTCAGAAAGGGGCATACCCGTTCTATTATGCCACGCATGAATCAGATCATTAAAATTCAGTCACCACACTAGATTATTATTCAGATTAAACACACGGTAATCATTATGTGAGGTTACAGACGAACACACTTAGTGAAAAGTCGCCATGTTTATTTCACGTGTTCCTATGTTAGCTTTATCTCAAACCAAGTAGTTACCTACCTCTCCGCCAGAAAGGACTAAACAGTATCACCCATTCATTAAAGCCTCATTTTCAGTTAATAACAAGATCCGTTTTTATTAAATTCTAAATATATTCATTATACTTTCTGTCAGGAAAATCAATACAGATTACGTCTACATTACAAGCACGTGGCTTGTCAGTCTATAGCCACGAAGACTTTTAGTTACCAGTTATAAATTCACTCCTAAAATTCCTCGAATCCATGATCAGCAGATTATACAAAGTTTCCAGATGTCATTCCAGGAATTCCTTCCTAACTACGAGACATAATTTAACATCGAGCTTGTCTCAAGAACAGAACCTGTTTTCAAAACTCTTTATTGCAGGGCCTTAGCTACGTTAAAAGAGCTGCAACAATTGCTGCAAGAGTTACCAAAACTAGGCTTCATTCGCCCTAGCGCACCATCGAAAAATTTATCAGATCACCAGTCTTAATCATATTCATTCCACGAATAAAAAGTTTAATTGAACTACTACAAGGTGTTTTAAACATTCTTCCAGAAAAATTCAAGATCATGTCACCATCAGTGGCGAGGGAAGAACATGATGTTCTTCAGGCTGTTGTTGCAAATATTATAGCCACTCTAAAATTTTTTTAAATTTTACTTCTGAGCTCCCTAATACTCCAGCTATAGTATGAAAATTTATGAATAAATTTTTTTTCTTGAATTCTCAGACAAAATTGGCAGTACATTCATTGACAACATTCTGATCTCCTAAATTCTAGAGAGGGACATGAGAACCATCTTTTCACGACCCCACAGATTCTCCGATAAGAGAAAAAAAAATTATATACGCAAGCTTTCTAGATGTATATTCCAGATGAACAAAGTGGCATTTCTGAACCACCCTATTTCAACAGAAAGAAATTTCAGACAATCATGCGCAGGTTAAGGCCATCACCTGATGGTCCCGACTGACGCCTGTGAACGTAGTATAAAATTTCTAGAACTCAATGGACTGCTACCGCAGAAATTGATGACAGTTCAAACTAAAAACTCTTCCAGGACTATTCAACTAGATTTCCACCAGAATGTTCCATAATTCCAGACAAAACTTTAAATAGAATCCGCATCACACATTAATGCAGCTATGTTCATATCTAGATGCCTGACCTACCACAGGCTCAAGATAGAACGCCGTCATGTTAGTGAGTTTACTACAACACTTAGAAATTTCTGAACAGAAATGAGACGAAATTCCATGAAACTGTTATCAGCTACCACAGACTCAGGAAAAGTATAATACTATCTAGGTCATTGTCGACCATGTAATCAACCTACGCATTTTCTTTCATCCGAAAGGATTACGCAGTAGCGAACCTGCAGAAAATTTTAGCAGTAAAACATACGAATTCAAGACATTTCATTGACCATAATATCAGACAGAATTCATGTTCACGATCAAGTGTATGTTTACGTCCACTTTAAGTTCATGTTTATTTTCACTTTCACGTTCATGTCTCGTTCGCGGTATGATGCTGTTTCAGTTCATCTTTTATGCTATCTCATAACTTAAGCTCACGTTTGTGTTCATAACATTGTTCACGTTCAAGTTCGTGTGCCATTCCACGATACACATTTCTCAGTTTATTACCGAATACGGTTACAGAAAGCTTGAGAGACCAGACTCAAGTTTAGCACAACTATTCCATAACCAGGCAGGCGTTTCACATCTCAGGCCGTATCGTTTGGCATTCATTCCTCAGTCAGCATACGTTCATGATATGTTCTAGTATCACGTTCACAGTATGTTTCACTTATCATATTCTAATTCTATGCCAGCGCTCCTCATATAATTATGAACCACGTTCACAATTGCTCACTTAGCATGTTCACAATTGTTCACGTAGTTCGTCCCTATAATTCAACAGCTTTCCCAGAGATATAAATATTATCTTTTCAGAATATTTACACGTATCGTTTCATGTATCATACATGCTATAGTTATACAGTCTATCAGATTCAGAAAATCCATCTTAAATATGGAACCAGAAACTATTTAGCATCATCAGGACAGGGTCATCAGGACCAAGATTTTATTTATTATGTTAGACCTTTGAAGAAATCGTTTCGAGCGGGAGGCCACTCGAAACGGAGGAGTCCATCCGGACCTCTCATCCTTTCTTCAATAAATCCAGTTAAGTTCTTTCAGTCAGGTTACATCTATGTCCTCTTCAGCCATGTCACGTTGCATGATCATTTCAGTCATGTCAGGTTTACACCTATCAGCAGCATTATGTCTTAATTAGAAGACAATTTATCCTTCAGCTTAATGGCCTTTTCAGTCTACGTGTTCTTTCAGTTCTTATAATTTCCTTAGCTTATTACCTTTAATTCGAGGACGAATTTCTCCTTTTTAGAGGGGAAGAATTGTAAAACCCAGTATAGTCGTATCTTTAATTCGGGGACGAATTATTGTTTTTAGAGGGGAAGAATTGTAAAACCCGTATTTAAAAATCAGAATATTTAAATACGCAGTTTAATTTTAATAGACTATATAAGTATTCATTTTAGACAGAGATATAAACGCAGAAATTAAATACGCAATCCCAGTATTTAAATTCTATTAATATTACAGTTTATTCAGATAATAAGTATTTAGTCTCATAAAATATTACAGATGAATTATTTAGTTTATAGAAATAATTAAACGTTAACAAGAATCACGCAGTCTTAGTTTTAATTAATAACGCGACTTAATAAAGTTTACAAGTGTTTAAGGGGCTGTTTTAGACAAACTAGAAAGTATTGGGACTTGGGCTCAAGGCCCAAGAGTGCTTTGGCCGTGTATAACAAAAGGGACGGGGGTTCTTTTGTTCCCTTTTTATGCCGACACAAACACACTCAAACAGAAACCCTAATATAGAAAATAAAGTGTAGCCGCCAGTTTTGTTTTGTGTTCCTTCTTCCCTGCCGCGACCCACATCAAGGAAACAAGAATAAGGGATCGAGGATTGATCCTAGAAGAACAAGAGATTTGCTGTTTGAAACCATAAACGATTAGTAAGCATATGTAAACCCTAATTCGTTTTAATTATTTTCTTTTAATCCGATTTATTGGGGTTTAAAACATGTTTAAAGAATATTATGAGGTGGGTTTGTATGTCGGGTTGTTGCTGTGTTGTTTGGCACACAAACCGAGAGTCAAAAGACTCTCAGTGATGGTTTATTACACCAGCCGCAACCCAATTAGGGTTTTGGCTTGGTTTGCTCAGGCAGGGGAAACGAAGAACAAACAGGGGGAACCCACAGTTGGCTTTTCTAGCCTGCCGGTGGGAACTGGTAACCAACAGGGGGAAACCAGGGCAGGGGGGTGTTTGGCTACAGGTTTAACGGGGTGTTTGGCAACCCGGTTTAGAAACAGTTACGGGTGCGTTTGGGACTGCAGTTCCAGCAGGGGTGTTTGGGACTGCAGTTCCAGCAGGGGCTGTTTGGGAGTATATTAACAGTGGGAACTTATTACGAACAGTGGGAAGTTGTATACTAACAGTGGGAACCATGAACTAACATGGGGAACCGTGAACTAGCAGTGGGAACACTGCATTGGTAGTGGGAAAACTAAACAAACAGTGGGAACCACAAATTAATTTAATTGGTAAATTGTTTTATAAATGAGTTATATAAAGAAATTAATTATATTATCCAATTTTGTTTATCTAATTACTAAAATTAAATTAATTCTAGCTTTCATTTTTACCCTATTAAAAACTTATGATTTATAAATAATTTTATTTAAAGATATTAAATTGGAAATATTTCTAAATCAGGAAACTTTCTATGTATGACAGGTTACTATTTTTAGTAAGATCGTAAATATTAGAAATACATATCATACGGTAATCAGAAATACAAGAATACACATATCAGAAATAATATAGAACATTCAGATTTATCAGATTATATAGTATTATAATACAAGGACAGTTTTGAATCAAACTAAGAACAAATAAGAGGCAGAAATTGTAAACAGTTATCAGACGACTTATTTTTCCGTCTATTATTTTCGTAGTATTCGTGAAGTCAGAGCCGATCCTTCAGCTTTCATTCTTATTTCATTACTGGAAACGAGGTACGGATTTCCCGTCCTTTCAGTAAGGACTTCCTTTCTATGCATGATTAGGATTCCCCATCTTCAGCCAAATGTTTTCCCCAGTATATGTTTAAACTTATCAGTAATCATGTTAAGAATTAAATAAATTGCCTGAGCATTATATACAAGCATGATTAGTTTATGTACTAGTTACGGAGGTACCGTAACCACGACACTAGAGGCACCGGTGTCGTGACTCACATGCAGGAGAGTGATATCCTGCATCGTCCCACTCAGCTCAGCTTGGCCATTTTATCAGTATTATTATTAGTGGGGCGTATGGATGCATCCTAGGCTACAGTTTACAGTTTAGCAGGTGAATGTGGTGTGTGCTCTACATCCTTCACATTGGAGCTGATCCCTCCACCCAGCACAGTTATTTAGAGGTCACCCCTCTACAGCATGACGAGGTCACCCCCTCTATGTATTCATGCAGCAGTTGTTACAGCACATGACCTATATAAGCTCTTGGCAATTAAAATACAGTAAACGCATGTTTTCAGATTTAACAGATATCAGTTCAGCTTTATTATTTATAAATCAGACTTTACAGATTATACATAGATTTCCGCTACAACTTTACTTATCAGCCTTACAGCTTCAATATTTATCATCTACTTCATTTCAGTAATTCCTTATCATGCTTCATATCCGTTCACTGAGCGTTATGCTCAGCCGTAGTTCCTTTCATGTTCTAACGGCAGGTACATCAGGATGCTTTTAGGATTCCAAGAGCGTGTGCATTTGGATGGAAGCTACACAGGCTTCTTACTTTATGCATTTCTTATATTATTTTGCTTATTTGGACATTGTTTAGTCCTTTCATTCAGTATTTTATATTTCATGTTTTGGGCTTATGTTTGGATTACCGAAGTTTGATTCCGGTATTTCCTTTATGGTCAGTTAATGTTCTAGGACATTTACCTTATGCTTTGATGACACGCCATAAATACACGTAACGGTCCATTTATCCAAGTGGGGTGTTACACTTGATACCAATTGTAGAACAATGATAATCTTATAACTAATCAAGAGGGTTGTTGTTAATCTAGAGAGAGAGTATAGAGAGAAACAAAGAAACTTTATTAAGTGTGTGAAAAATAAACTAAACAACCAACACCCCTTTCCATGGTCGAAAGGGGTTTATATACCCAAGTCCTTAATGGAATTGGGCCTCCAACCCATGACAAGCCCATGGGCCGGGTTAAACACTAATATAACTTAACATTTAACTACGAGCTACTAAACGTATTACAATATTGTTGGAGTGACCGATACTTCTAATATACGTTAAAACGTATTTCCAACACAGTACAACGTAATAGCCTAGTTAATTTAGCGCATACATAGTTCCATTTGCGTAGAAAGCACAAAAGAATGATTACAGAGTCGATTGATGGCCAGCATGAAAACATGATTAATGAAAACCAACCATGATTATCATGAAAGCATGATTAAATACAATCCATCAATGTCTAGCATGAAAGCAAAATCAACATAAAGAAACATGGAACAAAATTAACATAATGGAGCATAAAAACATAATCAGCATGAAAACAAGGTCAACCATGAAAGTATGAAAACAAAATTTTCATAATGAAACATAACAATTTATGAGGGGACATGAAAGAAATATGACTGTAATGAAATCTAAAAATCACTGGTGTGGACGACCATAGGTCGATTCACAAAACAAGACTGACATGAGTAAGGGTGAACGCGTATGGGTCGATTCACAAAACAAAATTAACATGAGCAAAGGTGAACGCCTATGATTCGGTTCACCAAAACTAAATTGACATGAGCAAAGGTGAACGCCTATGGGTCGGTTCACCAAAAAAATTCGAATGAAAAACACATGCGACTAAATATGGTCAGTCCTGTACCAACCATTACTTAGTCAAAACACCTGCAACAATGATACATGAAAATAAATAAATTAAAATCATCTGTCAAGAACTTAACAGAAAACGTGTGACTAAGTATGAACTACGGTGGTTCAGTCCATACTTGTGAATCCCTAGGCAAATCCCACATCGGCTGTAGCCAAGAGAGATCCATGGTTCATAAGGTAACAATCGCCTTCTCATGACACAACATGTTTTGTGGTCTACTGCAAGTGGGGTTCTTAGGAATTTGTAGTTAAGCATGCTCATGGGAGAGTAGTACTGGCTTGGTGACCTGCTGGGAAGTCTTCACAAGAAGGCCACAAAGCAAAGCCGTGATGCGGGCAAAGCGGACAATATTATGGTCTGAGTAGGCGAGATGTTACAAGTGGTATTAGAGCCACTCCTGAGCCATTCGGGATGGTGGGGCACACCTCATCGAGGACGATGAGTCCCGAGGGAGGGTGATTGTGACACCCTAGTCAAATCCCACATCGGCTGTGGCCAAGAGAGATCCATGGTTCATAAGATAACAGTCGCCTTCTCATGACACAACGCGTTTTGTGGTCTACTGCAAGTGGGGTTCTTAGGAACTCGCAGTTAAGCGTGCTCATAGGAGAATAGTACTGGCTTGGGTGACCTGCTGGGAAGTCTTCACAAGAAGGCCACAAAGCAAAGCCATGAGCTTGTGGGTAAAGCGGACAATATTGTGGTCTGAGTAGGCTCGATGTTATAATAATAGTCAAATATCACAAGGAAACATCATGCATAAAACAATGACATGTAACTAAGTATGGATGACTATTGATCAATCCATACAACAATTCCGAGAGAAAAGATCATGGTTAAAATGAACAAGATTCTAGAAATATCAATGTGTGTAACATCAACGTCGGCTTGGGAAGATCCTGGTGACTACCCACTAGTCACAGGTCAAGTTTTAGAGCTTACATGTCGTAACCTTGGGCTCTGATACCATAACTGTAACACCCTACTTAGATAAGTGGACCGTTACGTGTATCTATGGCGTGTCCTCAAAGCATGACAAGTAAAATGTACTAAAACATACATGACCAAAAGGGAAAACCAGAATCAAACATCGATTCCCAACATAATCCTAAAATATAAATAAAGTAAATGAAATGAGAAGGACAAAATAAGTGTCCAAAAACATAAGTATAAGAAGGTAAAAGGAGAAGAAGTCTAAGGCAGTTTCATCCTATGCACGGGCTAACCTCCATGCCGGCGGCTAACCTCCATGGTGGCAAGGGTTTTTACTAATTTGCTAAAGTGTAAAAGTGAATGGAAAATGGTCATTTCCTTTGATTTACTTTTTATCATGGACCGGGCCTAAAGGCCCTTTCTTTTTTTTTTCTTTTTTTATACACGCCACCCAAACACACATACATATAGTTTTCGTTTTCGATTCGTGACTTAATATTTATCGTACGTGTGCGTGTTTAATTCTAGTCATGTAATAAATATTATACGTAAATAGTTATCGTGTATTTAATAATATAAAATATACATGGAATTAATATTCATGCCACGTGTCGTATATTATTCAATGTAATGTTTTTTTAATTTAATCGGGTTTTCATGCATTAATTATCATGGGTATTGTATGCGGGTTTTACACCAATTGTTCAAAAGACAAACCATGTAACTTTTTCCAGGTCCATCCAGCTTGGTTGCTTCTAAGCAACATCTTGTAAAACTCTCTTCTGGTTGTTCTTGGCTTCATCAAAACATTAGAGGCCTTGTTTGCCTCTACCACCTTCAAATCCATTTGGACTATTAATAACCCTTCCAATCCTAAGATCCTCATAGAAAGAGTAACAGTTGGATCTTCCATGGCATACTCTTCATATCTATGATACAAACTTGCAATTTGAGGCATCTTGTAATTAATCAATAAAGCCAGACTCCTAAGCTTTTCTCTGGCTACTTCATCTTCTCCATACTCTAAGTGCTCTGGCTCTTCTTCATAATCCATATCAGGGCTAGAGATATAGGAACTACTATCATCATCATCATTACCTGCTTTCATGCTCCCAGATTCAGAACTAAGTATCTTGGCTTCAATAAATCCGTTCTGTAGCCTTATTTGTTCTTCCTCTTGCAATTGTTGTGCCACCAAATGATCAAATTTTACCTGTGCGCTTGCCTTGGGAACCTGTTCTTCTACCAAAATTGCATTACCCTTATATGTTGGATTAGTGGTAGGTAAAGTAATTGGTGCCTGTGTAGACACCTCTTTCATTGTTAATGATGGTTGGGATACACCTGACACAAACAGAGGTTTGTTAGTGGCTAAAAGCGAAGTGTCGACGGCTAGAAATAGCTTGTCAGTGGCTGCATCCTTGTCTGTGCTCATTTGTTCCATCAGCTGAACAATGGAGAGTTTTGTTGGTGTAATCATTGAAGGATCAAACTCCTTGTTCTCCTTCATACATGTGAGAGCATCAACTACCTCCATTGTACCTGTGGAATCTTCCTTAGTGTCACACCCCACCATGGCGGAATATGGGGCGCGAGCTATAGATATCACCACAACAATAACGTGTCTATAGAGAGAACTAAATGAAATTCAAATATCATAAAAAGTGACATAAATTGTCATGAAAATATCTCAACAATGCAAGAGTCTAGGTAAGTAGGTAAAAGTACCAGCTCTTACCAAAGACAAACAAACAAAAATCATCAACATATAGGTGTTCTTAGTATCACTTATTCAAACAAACAAAAAGAAATCTAAGAAGGAACGGGGATCTCCTTCTAAATGCATTCCTACGCGACGCCAATCCTACCCACTTATGTTCTCACGCTTAACCACATTATCACCTTAAAGAGACACTAATACACGTCAATAATAATGTTGTTGAGAGTCATAGGTCTAGACTCCAACGCCAAAACATATTACATTAGTTGTGAATAAACATCCTTCAAAATCATACAAACATCTGGACAGTGTGATACTAACATGCAATAACTTATTCAATCCAACCTAGGCTCCAAGCCTTTCCTACCTTCCTCCCTTGGTATATTAGGCGCCCATACACCTAAAAACCAATCCACAAGACCCCGTGTTGTCCTCAAGGCCCCGCCTTGTCACCTTTGATATCAAGTCATACTTAAATAAATTAAGTACATCACATAACAGTTAATTGCATAGGTAAAACACAAAAGTCCAAATCAAAACACTAAACACATTCAAATCATTCATTTATTAAACAAAGTAAGTGTCTCTTCCATCCCATCTGGAAGTAAAATCATTAAGAATATGGGATTATGAAACTCACCTGATTGAGCTTCTCCAAATATCGGCACACTAACAAAAAGCTAAACACACAAACACATACAATCAAGACATGAACCAATGAATAAAATGGCTCATCAATCTATGATGGATGTCTAACCCTCACCCTCATTTTAATATCATTAATATGCTCTAACTTTTCCATTAGACTTCTTTAATAATCTCTTAACTTAGTTAAGTTCATAACCTATCCCGATAATATTTTATCCAAAACAGTCCCGATTTTTATACCCCAAACTATGAGTCAAACACCCAATTAACCAAACACATACTTTTTGTAAAGGAAATCCTATGCCCTTACATGTGTTAGCTAACTCTCATAATTGGACCCAACCTTAAAACTACTGCTAAGGCCCTGATATATATATATATATATATATATATATATATATATATATATATATATATATATATATATATATATATATATATATATATATATATATATATATATATATATATATATATATATATATATATATATATATATATATATATATATATATATATATATATATATATATATATATATATATATATATATATATATATATATATATATATATATATATATATATATATATATATATATATATATATATATATATATATATATATATATATATATATATATATATATATATATATATATATGTAAAATCCATGATTTTACAATGATTTTATGTAATGAAATTTCACCCATTAAATCTTAGAACACAAGCTCATGTATTATGTTTCTATAAGTCATGTGTGAACTTGTCCAATATGCACATATATTTTTACATACATACTTGTTATAATAAGTTGGACTATGTAAACTATGTACATAAAACAAGTAGTAAAAATGCATAACCAACATTTGATTAAACAAACTTAACAAAAATTGGAAAATATGCTACACCATGTGTATTTAGCCGTGTATATATGTATGCATATTATAGGCATCCCTAAATCTTCTTGGACTAGCCCAAGATCATGTACTCTTTGTGTTAAGCCCAACATAAGCCCATGACCAAAGCCCATCCTTTTCCCCCTCTTTGGTGAGTGTCACATGACATAGGCTTGTCTGGAAGAAGAAGAGTTGCCTTGGAAAGTCAAAGGGGGACACTTGGCATGATATGTCTTACCAAGGTAAATCATACCTTTTGCCATTCCTTTCCCTCTCTCCTCTTTAAGCTGAAACACACACATCCTCACATACATGTAATCCAATCTTGTTTTCTCACTCTCTTCTCTCTCAATCATATGACTTAAAGCCATATACATCCAAAAACCAAGTATTAAATCCACCAAGATTCTTGTCTCATCCATACTATAAATCATTAGTAGTATCATTCCTTTTGGAATCACTATAAACAATCCCTAGCTAAAATCATCAAGGCCACGACATGGTTTGTTTTAGGGTCTTCTTCATCATCTTGAGTAGATCTACAATCTCCTTGTTCATCTAGATCATTCTTGGTACTTTTAGGCAAGAGAGGTATACACATCATAATCTTTCATTTCTTCATGCATGCATCATCATACATGTATAAACACAAGTAAATAACATGTTAGAAATCAAGATTTGATAAAGCTATGACCCTTATGGGTCACGGCATATTTATATAAATCATGTTCACGATTTAAAAATCTTTTAATAAGAAACTTATGACTTGTATGTTATGTTCTAAACTTGATTTAAAAACATATGAAACCTTTTATAAATCTAGACATTTCATGAGTTACAAATCTTTTTTATGGGACGTTGGTTAACTAATAACCATAGTTCTCCTGAAATGAACTTGTACAACTTAAAGATCAAGAAAACCATGACCTTAAAGGTCACAGCTAAATTAAGTGGAGACTATATGATTGGTTTCCTAAGTTTTGAATAATGGAATATGAAATGTAACATGTTAAATGGAATGTTAAAAACCATAAATACAACTTATGTGTATAAATGTAGCCGTGGGTTACACAAGCCTAAAATGGGTTAGATGTACATGCATGCTTATATAAACCTAGATCTAGTGATAAAGTGTTAACTTAACATGATACACATGAAATAATCTAATAAATCTTATGGGAATATTGGGAGAAAACAATATAGCCGTGGGCTATACATTGTTTTCTTGGAATAATACTAGTCTTGGGAACATGTATGTAGCCTAGATAATCATGATTGTATTTTTGTAAATATTTACAAGACTTAAAAACTAGCTAAAGTGTTCATCTTAGAAATACCAAGATTTCAAAATAAAGTCGTGGGTTACATATGAGTGTACATGGATCTATATTTGATTTTTAGGTCTAGATATAGTTTAGATCTCATTTTGGACTTGTAACTTGTTTTCTTGACTTGTACATAGTTAGATCTATTTTTGTAACACTTATAAACTACATGTAACCTTAAAATGAGGCTTGAATTGTCTTAATAAGTGATATGAGTGATTTTACTCATATCAATTAGATCAATAATCACACAATAAATGCATATAATAAATGAAAAAGCCTTGTATATGTGTTGTTTTGTTGTTTCATGTGTGTAGGTACCAAGATCACGAAAACCGGCGAAAACCACACGAGTTTGAAGAAAAGATAGAGGAAGCCAAAGTCAAGCTTGGTTTCTAGTGGATTGAATTTATTGTAGATTATTTGGATCTTGTGGGCCCCACTTTTGGTTATTGGGTTTAAAAGCCCAATTAGGGCAAACGTGTTTTCACTTTTGGTACAAAGTCCATAATAAGCCCAAATAAAGGCCCAAGTTAATAATAAAAATGGGCGGATTGGAATAATTGGGCCAAAAGCCCAAATCCTTAACAAATAAGGGACGAAGGAAATGTTATTTAACTCTTTACCACCCCAAAAGCCCATTAGGTCATATTTTTTGGACGGTTGATAAAGATTATTTAAAGTGAATTGTTATTCACAAATACTCCCAGTCAACACTCGTTTATTCACACACACACATTTTAATTTACCACCACTCAAACCTTTGATAAAAATAAAGTTCTCTCCATCTTCCCCAAAACCAAAATAACCAGACCTATTATCCACTGTTCACAAAACCCTAATTGATTAATCACTTAAAATAAATTGGGGGTTTTGGTTTACTCGTGTGATTCACACGAGTGGATATAAATTCCCCAAGGAAATCGGAAGCAAGAAGTGATGGCATCTTTGACGTGGCAACAGTCTATTGGCCTTAACACCTCATTTTCCATCACTCCTACAATCACTTGTGGACACCTCAGCATCAAAGAAGCACAACTAGCACAACGGATGCCACGTTGGCAATCCGTGTGCTAGATTGGCTATTATCAACCGTTGGATGAAAACAAGAAAGAGAGACAAGAAAAGATGCTAAATAGAGGGCCTGGATCGATTCTCTTCCTCAACAAACTCCACCAACAAGTCTCGGGTTCAAGTATAAATACCCATGCTTTTTCTGTATTTTGTATCCCTTTCTTTTCCTTAGTGTTATAATGGCAGTTTTAGTGTAGATGTAATTTTTCTCTTTAAAGTATTGTAATAATTTTTATATGAATTAATGAAAAGTTTTGATCGCAGTCTTTTATTCCTTTTTATTTACTTTTGTTAATTATTGGAGAAACAATTATAATCTGATCTATACTGTCAAAATAATATAATACAAATATTATTCGTTTAAGCTTTGTTCATAGCTTAGTTGAATAATATAAGGGAGATTAAAAGGGAAAATTAAGCTGAACCCACTGTTTAGTTTTAAATACAAGCTACTAGTTGTTGATTCATATTGGTTCATGGACCGGAGATGTTTTAAAGTTCATGATTCGAGAATGGTGGTGTGATGTTTGGTGTCGAAATAGGGTTATAAGGAGGCTCAGCGCCGTCCTTCTTCTCAAAGGAACTCTTCAAAAGGTTTTATGTACTTTTTATTTTATGTTGTTCATATGTTTTACTAATATGTGGTTGGATTAATTTGTTTAGTGAGTAACTGTTTAATATAGGATTGGTTTTAGTATTAAGTCTGATGGATTGATTTATCTGCTTGTTATTTTTACGGTTCAGTATTTTGTTTGACTGTTAAGATTTCAGATATAAATGTAGGTTATATGTGAGTCATGAGTTGTTTATCTGAGATTTAAATGAAGTTTGTTTAAGGTAGTTTTAGTGTTCTGATCTGGCCTACCAGTTGCCTTTTAATTTCACTAATATATGGAGTTATAGTGTCTGTGGCTGTTCGAGTAATTGATTTTGCTGGTATTTTAGAGGTTATCTTGTTCAAACTTTATTTAAACGGATTGCTGTAGATGAAACATTTGCTTGCTGAAAAGTTGATTTATCTGTTATTATTTTTGGTTTTTGAGATTTGCCAATCTGCTGAATTATAGAGGTTTTTGTTCTTTATATTTGATTAAACTACTCTGATTTAGTTTTTTTTTGAATTCATTCTGAGTTGTAGCTAATAAGGTTTACAAATGCTTATTATTCTAGTAACTAGTTTAGGTTAACTGATATATGGATTTGTCTGCTGATACTTGTTTTATCATGTTTGATTTAACTGTTGGTTTCACAGAAGTATTGGGTGATTATCTTATCCGTGACTTTAAATTAGTAGTGTAATTGATTTTTCATGATTTATCTTGCTGTGTATTAGATTTAACAGATTCATTAGATCTGTTAAAGCTCACAGGCTGATATCCTTATCAGTCATTCCATAGAATTAGCACAAAAGTCTATCTTGTGACTTTGGTGTGAATTTTTACAGTCCATAACTTAATACCAAAAAAATTGTTACTCAGAGGTCTCGAACTCGAGACCTCCTGCTTAAAGGCCCAACGCTTTTACCATTGTGCTAGTTGAGCTGTTTGGTTTATTTACAGTCAACTTAGTTAATATAGTAAGTAGTATTAAAGCTGTCAGTTTATTTGTTTATTTTTTATACTTGTTTTCATTCTATTGAATTTGAATTAATAGAATTAGATATAAATTTTATAAAGTTTTTAAAATATAAATAAATAAAGCAGTAAATTTTATAAAGTTAGAATTTTTAATTAATTTTAGATAGTAATTAGATTTTTTAAATAATTTGATTTTAATAAAGTTAGTTTTTTTTAAATAAATTAAATTGATTAATTTTTATAAGTAAAATAGTTTTTAATAGATTTAAAATAGTGTTAAATTTATTTTAATTAAATAGATTAATTTTTATAGATTTTTAAATAGTTTAATTTTTAAATAGTTTTAAATTTTAAGTAATTGTGTTTAGATTTAATAAATTCGGGGTTTACGATTCATGCACGTTAGGATTAAAATAGGTTTAAAATTGGTAGAATTTAATTTTAGTTTAAAAAACCAAAACTCGTTCAAATCAATTGTCCAAATCGAATCAAAACGTCTCAAATTCACTCGATCTTCGTGTAAACGAACTTGGTTCACCAATGTGTTTAATTGAATTCGTCTTTGGTAATTTTAGTTTATTACTTTTTCCTAAAGGTAATTTACTAATTTACCCTATAACGTATCTAATTATCACATATACTATCACGATCACATCAAAAATTTTGACGCCGCTGCCGGGGATCTTGTGTACGATTCGTTTTCGTGGAGATTTGTTGACCGTTGATTTGAAGACCCTTTCCGTCCTCGGAAAGTTTTGTTATTTTCTCTATTATATAGTATGTATCGTTTTTCTCGTTTTTTGTGATTACTATATTGTATTACGTAGAACAATAAATTTACATACTTTTCAAATAAGACCTTAGTTGGGATTTCATCACCTAGCTATTGTATTCGAATCCAAACCAAAAATAAAAGGCAAAATAGATCAATACTAATAAGAAGTTTGAACTCGATTTATACAAACTATAAGGTGGGTATAAGGCGACGTGCTATAAAAGGTCGTCTAAGGAAAAAGGTTTTTAAGTGCTTTGTGCCACCTCGTTTCCCCGCTTGCTTGTGCGTATATTGAGAGGGACGACCTATTATTGGTTTTCCGACTCAAGTAGTAATAAATCTTATTTTTGTAGTTTACTTATTAAACCTCGAGACGTTTAGGTTTTCACCTATCGTTTCAAAGTCGACCGAGGGTAATTTACTTCCATAGTAGTTATCCTTATTCCTTGTTTTTATCGATCATTTTTGATTGAGCAATACCAGATAAAAGTACCAAAAATAATCTTCTTCTTGTCTAATTTCTTTTCTTCAATCCTCTAAATTCTCGTCTTTGTAGTGTATGCAATTACGTTCTTCTCGACTTGTGATTGATTTTAATAGGCTTGAAAATATTCCTCGTAGAAATAGAAATCGTCAACAACGAATAGTGGAACCCGAGCTTCCACCTAATGTTGTAGAGATGGCCGATAACTGAACAATGGAGGAATTGCTCCGTGCGCCCACCGAAGGGTATGGGGAAGCAATCGTTGTTCCGGCTATTTTGGCGGATCATTATGAGATTAACACGGGTCTTTTATCGCTCATTCGTGCCGACCAATTTCGTGGCAATGAGACCGATAACCCGCACTCTCACATTCGGAATTTTCTTCGAATTACCTCGACTCTCAAGTTTAGAGATGTGCCGAATGACGCGATTAAGCTCATGCTTTTGCCGTACTCGCTCGAGGGTAATGCTAAGATTTGGTATGAGAAAGAACCACCGGGTTCGATTTTAACATGGGATGATTTAGTGTCTAAGTTCATGAATTATTTCTTTCCACCATCTAAGACAACACACTTTAAGAACGAGATCACTAGATTTGAACAAAAAGTGCATGAATCGTTTGGGGTTGCTTGGGAAAGATTTAAAGATTTGTTGAGACAATGTCCACACCACGGTTTCTCGGAATTACATCAAATTAATACTTTCTATAATGGGCTTAATATGATTGAACAAGATTCTTTAAATGCCGCCGCGGGTGGTAATCTTTTAAGAAAAACTCCGAGAGACCAGTGGTGTATAATTGAGAATAAGTCTAGAGCACAATATTCACGAAACACACCGAGTGTTTCCAATGTGAATTCGTTTAATCCCGAGATTGCTAGATTGGACTCTAAGATTGACACGATTTTGAATGAGATTCGGAAGAATCCTCATGGATCGATTAATATGGTTGAGAATGTTTGTGTATCATGTGGTGGAGCACATCCTAATTATGCTTGTTTAACCACGGGGTTTGATCAAGCTAGTGCTTTTGCCGCGACGGGAACTTATGGCTCCAACGGTCAAGTTCCTTGTCAAAATCATGTTGCTCCACCGGGTTTTCCACCGCTTCAAAATAGGTACAACAATGGAAATAATGGGAATAATTTTAACCGTGGTAACTAAGGGAATTTCACCCAAGGAAATAGGTTTAATGCTAATCAGAATAATCAAGATTTTCAAAGCAATAACCAAAATGAGTTGTCAAGCTATATCAAGTCGAATGAGGCAAATTTGAAGGCTTTTCAAAATAACATTCAAGGGCAAATTAATACTTTGAAACTCGATTTTCAAAACACGATTAAAGGGCAAAACAATAAGATTGAGCTTAATCAACAAAGGCTAGAGCAAAGTCAAAATCGTATGCAACAATGTTTGGAACAAAGTCAAAATAAATTGCTTTCGATGTTTGAAGGATTTATGTCTAAACCATCATCTTCTTTGGGTTGCTTACCTAGTAATACCATTCCAAACCCGAAGGGAGAGCTTAAGGCCATAACCGTTTATGATGATTGTGATAATTTAGAAGAAGTTGAAGTGATTGAGTTTAATCCTCCACCTAAGGAAACTTTTCTAGATGTCACCAAGGCTACTTTAAATGTGATTAGTACCTCGGTTTTCTTTGATTTCTTTTTCCAAGAAATATAAAGATCCGGGTCAATTCTTGATACCTTGTGTTTTCAATGAGCTTGGGGTATGCAAAGCCTTAGCCGATCTAGGAGCTAGCATTAACTTAATGCCCCTAGCCATTTGGAAAACTATTGACTATGCACCACTAAGTACCACTCGAATGATCATTGAGCTTGCTAATGGTACCACCACTCGACCGTTTGGTATAGCGGAAAATGTCATTGTTAAAGTGGGAAAGTTTTTGTACTTAGCCGATTTTGCTATAGTTGATTATGAGACCAATCCTCGTGTGCCTATAATTTTAGGACGACCATTTTTGTGCACGGCTCATGTTCAAGTTGATATGAGGAAAGAAGAGATTAAATTGTTTTATGGGGATAAAAGTATTGTTTTCAAACTGGAAAAGATTCCAAGATTTGTTTCTAAGAAAGTGGAAAGTGTTAAACTTGTTGAGACTATTGAAAGTAATAAGAAAGCTCTATTTGATAAAGGTTTTTTTTTCCAATTTTAGAAACCTCATTTTGTGATAACGAAAAGTTAAATTCAAAGGAAGAGGCTTGCTTTGTTGAATCATGTTGTAATCTTTCCTCATCTCCACTCACTCCACACGAGGATGATAGTTCTAAGATTGAAAAAGAAATTGATGAATAACTAAGTGCACCATTTGATGCTAGTGAGTTTAATAGTGAGAATTTTGATCCCGAGAGTGATATTGCTTTAATTGAACAATCTTTGAAAATGGACTCATTTTCACTCTCTTCGAAGGATCAAATTGATGTTCCTAAGGCACAATCTTCCGTTGAATAGCCTTTGATTCCTAACTTCACACCGAGTGAGGTTAGTGACTATTCATGCGATAAGTTCATCGATGAACTTTTTTCTATCACTGATCCACTTTCACAGAGAAGTGAAGACGTTTCCGATCTCGAGATCGAGTGTGATTCTCGTGTTTTACCTACCATTCTCGAGGAATTCTCCGATGAATTTCCTTCTAATGAGAATGATTATCTTGTATCCGAGTGTGACACACTTGATACTTTGTCGGATATTTCTTGTGATGACAAGATTGATGACACTTTTTTGACCTACTCAAATCCTCTCTTTGAAGCTTCAATTAACAATAACCCATTGTTTCAAGAGGATTTTGAGAGCATCGTACCTCCTACATCTCACAACCTTTGTGATGATGAGCTTCTCTTGAAGGAGGTTGATGAGTTTCTCTATATAGACATTCCTTCGGAATTTAAGGAGGAGTCTAATGACGGTGATGACGATACTTGGTTTGATCACCCGATTTATGATGATGATAATGTTGACCCGGAGGGAGAAATTACTTTTGCTCCAATTATCCTTCCCACTCGCTTTGATCTTAATGTGCGGGTTTTTCGTGCGACTCATTTTGAGTACCATGACCCCTTTGTTCACATTCCTAAGAGTGACAAGGTCGACAAAGTCATGCAAGTTGATACCACTAGTGTTGAGACTTTTATACCACCATTACTATGTGTTTCATATGATTTTGGATTAGCATGGGTGGACGACACCGTTTTGTCCATTCCTTTCTCCACCGAGGACGAGGTATTCGACCCCAGAATCGTTAATTTAGGGAAATCTCAGCCTTTCACCGATGTAATAATTGAATGACTTTTTGATCATCTTGGTACGAGTTTATCTCGGGGAGCATGCTACATCCATATCGTGATTTGTGACTACCATCTCTTTTTAGAGATTCGTGTTGGAGTTTTATCCTTTCGTTTGTCATCCGACAACGAGGATGTAATCTTTGACCCAGGCATCGTGCTTTATCATGGATTTTATTCCATTATGCCGGTTTTCACCACTTTCCCTAAGGACCAATGAATGTGGGGATCGAGTCGAGCTCATGACTCGGTTAACAAAAACGAGGTGCCTTGTGGGGGAGTCCCATACATTCTATTTTCTTTCTATTTTCTAACACTAATAAGGCTTGATCTTTCAAGCTCGTGCTCGTGTTTTGTTGTGTTGTGAATCTTAGGTATGACCCTAAGCATTGAAGACTCTCGTGTTCGGTTTTTGCCGGTCCACTTGATCTTCCATTCTTTGATTGCCAAAAAGGGGCACACTCTCTATCCTTTGATTTTTATCGACCAACATTTTCTCTTGAGGCATAATTAATAAACGACATATAGATTTGCGTGCTCTTTCCATGTTAGGATTTTGCATTAGACTCTTCGTGTTTTAGCAAGGGGGTGTTACTCTTGAGCTAAGAAACATTGAGGACAATGTTTGGTTTTAGCATGGGGGTGTCAATCGATATAATCGCTTGCAATTGCTTTTGTCGTGTTTAAACGTAATTTTTTTTCTCATTTTTCATAAAATTTTAAATTTTTAGTGTTATTTTTAAGTTTTAATAAAGAAAATAAGTGCTTTTGACACAAATGTAGGCTTTCCGTTGGTGAAAATAAGAATAGTTTTTTACTCGACTCGGTTTTTACCTTAGCTTTTCCTTAACGTATTTGAATTAAGTTTTGCTAGGCTTTAATATAGGGAGCTTTAAAACGCGAAAGTCTTAACTCATACGGGTTAAGAACAAGAACTTTTCGCAAGGTCCTATAATTGATCCTAGAAAGTCGTTTATCAAGGGAACTTTAAAACGCAAATTCTAAAACTCGAAAAAGTATAAGAAGATGCAAGATCCTATAGATGACCTGAAAACCCAAAACTTTGATTTAATAGGCTAAGTATCCATTGATTTCACATTTTTGAAATTTTACAATATGGAGAACAAGAAATAATAGAGTTCAATCGTAAGTTTCTAAAATTAACTCTTCTTTGTGCAAGTATTTTTGTGTTTGATTTAATCTCCTCGTATTTACTTTCCACGCTTGAATAATAAATTGCTTAATAAATGAAGTTTTTAGCGGTCTAGGCTTGATATCTTAACTCATAACTCCTTCTTTTTCTTCCCTTGTAATTAAAGTGAGAACACATTAAGGGTGTCAGCGTCATGGACTTTTGATCATGGGATTGCGGAAATTTGGCTTACTATAAATATCATATTAATAAAGAAGAATAAACAAAAACATGTTCTCTAGGAGCCTTCGGGTGGGAGTCATGTAGCACTAACATTATCATTAGAGCCTTAGGGTGTATGACGAGGGGACGTGTTGAATAAAAATTGCTTCACCATCATGAGCCGTAAGATGGGATGGTGACGTCAATTCCCTTATTTTTGACCAAGGAGCCATCGGGTGTGGATTTTAAATAAGGAGCACAATTGCATCTTAAAGAGCCGCAAGGTGTTATGATGTAGTTGTTGCTAACTCCATATAATGTCATAATTGACTTTGGAGGTTTTATTTTTGCTTTTAAGTAGCCATATTAGCCAAATTTCGGGTCCATGGATTTATCCCTCAAATCGTGTTAAGTTATCCTTGATGTGGGCTTTCTTTAGTGACAACGGTTTTTGAAGTCGAGGTTAGGTTTTGAGTTTGAGTTTACACCGTTCTTGCCTTCATTTTTGGACTAATAAATATCAAATAAGTCAAATGAGCTTTTGGGTGCATGACAAATAAAATCTAGAGATACAGTTAGGAATAATAGGAGATTGAGTTTAACACAAATTACTTGTATGAGTTGTTTTCATTTTGGGGCTTATGATTGACAATGATCTTGTTTTTGCACTTGGCGTGGAAAAGTGAAAAGTCGAGGACGATGAATGTATTTTAGTTTTATGATCCTAAAAGTTATTTTTCTAATAATGAAAGCAATACATTATGTCTTTGCAAAATAAAAAGTTTAAAAAGTTGAATAATGGTGTAGTTGGAGTTTTATTTTATCATTGCGTGAGGACACGGCAATTGCTTAGCAAGGGGGAGTTTGATATGAGTGATTTTACTCATATCATTTAGATCAATAATCACACAATAAATGCATATAATCAATGAAAATGCCTTGTATATGTGTTGTTTTGTTGTTTCATGTGTGTAGGCACCAAGATCACGAAAACCGGCGAAAACGACACGAGTTTGAAGAAAAGATCGAGGAAGCCAAAGTCAAGCTCGGTTTCGAGTGGATTGAATTTATTGAAGATTATTTGGACCTTGTGGACCCTACTTTTGGTTATTGGGTTTAAAAGCCCAATTAGGGCAAACATGTTTTCACTTTTGGTACAAAGTCCATAATAAGCCAAAATAAAGGCCCAAGTTAATAATAAAAATGGGCGGATTGGAATAATTGCGCCAAAAGCCCAAATCCTTAACAAATGAGGGACAAAGGAAATGTTATTTAACTCTTTACCCACCCCAAAAGCCCATTAGGTCATATTTTTTGGACGGTTAATAAAGATTATTTAAAGTGAATTGGTATTCACAAATACTCCCAGTCAACACTCGTTTATTCACACACACACGTTTTAATTTACCACCACTCAAACCTTCGATAAAAACAAAGTTCTCTCCATCTTCCCCAAAACCAAAAATAACCAGACCTATTATCCACTGTTCACAAAACCCTAATTGATTAATCACTTAAAATAAATTGGGGGTTTTGGTTTACTCGTGTGATTCACACGAGTGGATATAAATTCCCAAGGGAAATCGGAAGCAAGAAGTGATGGCATCTTTGACGTGGCAACAGTCTATTGGCCTTAACACCTCATTTTCCATCACTCCTCCAATCAATTGTGGACACCTCAGCATCAAAGAAGCACAACTAGCACAACGGATGCCACGTCTGCAATCCGTGTGCTAGATTGGCTATTATCAACCGTTGGATGAAAACAAGAAAGAGAGAGAAGAAAAGATGCTAAATAGAGGGCCTGGATCGATTCTCTTCCTCAACAAACTCCACCAACAAGTATCGGGTTCAAGTATAAATACCCATGCTTTTTCTGTATTTTGTATCCCTTTCTTTTCCTTAGTGTTATAATGGCAGTTTTAGTGTAGATGTAGTTTTTCTCTTTAAAGTATTTTAATAATTTTTATATGAATTAATGAAAAGTTTTGATCTCAGTCTTTTATTCCTTTTTATTTACGTTTGTTAATTATTGGAGAAACAATTATAATCTGATCTATACTGTCAAAATAATATAATAAAAATATTATTCGTTTAAGCTTTGTTCATAGCTTAGTTGAATAATATAAGGGAGATTACAACTGTTTAGTTTTAAATACAAGCTACTAGTTGTTGATTCATATTGGTTCATGGACCGGAGATGTTTTAAAGTTCATGATTCGAGAATGGTGGTGTGATGTTTGGTGTCGAAATAGGGTTATAAGGAGGCTCAGCGCCGTCCTTCTTCTCAAAGGAACTCTTCAAAAGGTTTTATGTACTTTTTATTTTATGTTGTTCATATGTTTTACTAATATGTGTTTGGATTAATTTGTTTAGTGAGTAACTGTTTAATATAGGATTGGTTTTAGTATTAAGTCTGATGGATTGATTTATCTGCTTGTTATTGTTTACGGTTCAGTATTTTGTTTGACTGTTAAGATTTCAGATATAAATGTAGGTTATATGTGAGTCATGAGTTGTTTATCTGAGATTTAAATGAAGTTTGTTTAAGGTAGTTTTAGTGTTCTGATCTGGCCTACCAGTTGCCTTTTAATTTCACTAATATATGGAGTTATAGTGTCTATGGCTGTTAGAGTAATTGATTTTGCTGGTATTTTAGAGGTTATCTTGTTCGAACTTTATTTAAACGGATTGCTGTAGATGAAACATTTGCTTGCTGAAAAGTTGATTTATCTGTTATTATTTTTGGCTTTTGAGATTTGCCAATCTGCTGAATTATAGAGGTTTTTGTTCTTTATATTTGATTAAACTGCTCTGATTCAGTTTTTTTTTGAATTCATTCTGAGTTGTAGCTAATAAGGTTTACAAATGCTTATTATTCTAGTAACTAGTTCAGGTTAACTGATATATGGATTTGTCTGCTGATACTTGTTTTATCATGTTTGATTTAACTGTTGGTTTCACTGATGTATTGGGTGATTAATCTTATCTGTGACTTTAAATTAGTAGTGTAATTGATTTTTTCATGATTTATCTTGCTGTGTATTAGATTTAACAGATTCATTAGATCTGTTAAAGCTCACAGGCTGATATCCTTATCAGTCATTCCATAGATATAGCACAAAATTCTATCTTGTGACTTTGGTGTGAATTTTTACAGTCCAGAAGTTAATACCAAAAAAATTGTTACTCAGAGGTCTCGAACTCGAGACCTCCTGCTTAAAGGCCCAACGCTTTTACCATTGTGCTAGTTGAGCTGTTTAGTTTATTTACAGTCAACTTAGTTAATATAGTAAGTTGTATTAAAGCTATCAGTTTATTTGTTTATTTTTGATACTTGCTTTCATTTTATTGAATTTGAATTAATAGAATTAGATATAAATTTTATATAGTTTTTAAAATATAAATAATTAAAGCAATAAATTTTATAAAGTTAGAATTTTTAATTAATTTTAGATAGTAATTAGATTTTTTAAATAATTTGATTTTAATAAAGTTAGTTTTTTTATAAATAAATTAAATTTATTAATTTTTTAGAAGTAAAATAGTTTTTAGTAGATTTAAAATAGTGTTAAAATTATTTTAATTAAATAGATTTATTTTTATAGATTTTTAAATAGTTTAATTTTTAAATAGTTTTAAATTTTAAGTAATTGCGTTTAGATTTAATAAATTCGGGGTTTACGATTCATGCACTTTAGGATTAAAATAGGTTTAAAATTGGTAGAATTTAATTTTAGTTTAAAAAACCGAAACCCATTCAAATCAATTGTCCAAATCGAATCAAAACGTCTCAAATTCACTCGATCTTCGTGTACAACGAACTTGGTTCACTAACGTGTTTAATTGAATTCGTCTTTGGTAATTTTAGTTTATTACTTTCTCCTAAAGGTAATTTACTAATTCACCCTATAACGTATCTAATTATCACATATACTATCACGATCACATCAATAAGCTATAACCAATATTAGCGTGAGATAATAAGCTTCTATTAGGGCTTATGACTTACTTGTAACCTTATAACACACCTAGATCTAATTTGGGTATAACACATAAAACAAATTTTAAGTTTTATTCATCTATTTAGATTTAAAACTAAATATTAATAGGCTCATAATAAGCTTATAAGAATATCCTAAGTAAAAACATACATAAAATATAAAGTAATGTTAATGGACTAATTAAGTCCATGAAATATTAATATAAAACTTAATGGACCCAATAAGCCCATTTGATAAATCTTAGTAACTTAAATGGACTTAAGATTACACTTAGGCCCATTTAACTAATTAAAGGACTTAAAAGTGTATTAAGCCCAATAAATGATTTAAAAGCCCATTTTAAGCCCACTAAAATAGCCCATTAGATGTTTACCCCCATTTAATGAGCCCATATAAAGTTTGAATGTTAAAATAAAAGTTTTTATAATAAAATATAACTTATAAAAACTTTTTGGATAAAAATCGACAATTTATGAAACTTAAGGACTAAAACCATAACTTATGAAACTTGTTTTGATAAACTAGTAAACACACGGACTAAAATGTAAATATCCAAAAGTCTAGGGTTTAATAAATACTATCCGTGGTAAATTAAACCCTAGGGACTATTTTGGGAAGTTTCTAAAAGTTATTTTGACATTTTATAACCCTAAGGACCTTTCTTGTAAATTTCCAAAACTTAAAGAAGCCCTAGGGGCTGTTTTTGTAATTTTAGTAAAAGTTACAAACCTAGATATAACTAGGGGGACTAAATCTGCCATAAGCCGAAACTTAACAAGCCCTAGGTACTAAATATGTAATATCCGAAATTTATATTGTTTAAAAATATAGAGGGACTAGTTTTGCCATATTCCGAAACATTAACGAGCCCTAACCCTAAAGCCTATTTTAATTATAATAGAACATAATTAAAATACTTTGATCATAAGAATTAAGGTATAAATTCTTAATTTTAAATTATTTTATATTAAAATAATTTATGGAAACTTTAAAGTTAAATAAAATATTATATTTCTTTATATAATATTTATATTTACTTTAGGAAATAATTGTATAAACAACTATGAATATGTAATACTCATACATAAACTTATATACTTTTAGAAAAATAAAATGTATAAGAACGATGGATAAATTGAATGTTAATATTTAAGTAGAACATCTTACGTCCTACTTATAATATGAAACTTAATATTAAAGTTTAAATGAATGAGTATAATAGATAAACTACGAACATGAACTAATATTAAGTAAAATCTTTATGTTTACTTAATAGTAGTAAATGAGTGATTATAATACTTGAGCAGAAAAAACGTAATTTATTATTTTAAGTAAGACCTTATACGTCTACTTAAATAAAGAAACTTAATTGTAAGTTGTATGATTACTATAAATACATGTATGCTAACTGATATTAATAGTTGAACATTTTATGTTTACTTAGAGATGGAACCTATATAAATAAGTTAAATGAATATTGATGATACTTGAACTACGGTAATTTAGATAAATACCGTAGTATGAATGAACTGACTAAAATCTGTATAAGCATACATATATGTTCTTTGTACTATCTATTAAGACTGTACTATCTGATTAGGCATAACTTTGGCGTGAGATTTAATGGATATTTGTATTAAACAACAATTGCCTACTCCCAGGTGAGTTTACAACCCCATATAAACTTTTGATAAAACTTTCCCTTTTGGGAACAATATGCAAACACATAATGGACACAACTAGATTGTATAAACTTGACTATGATTGATTATTATTGAAATTGTTAAATTGTTGTAAATCGCCCGAATGTTATAAATAGATCTATTAGGGATTGACCATCCCCGTCTGGGTGAGTCATGCTCACTGTGCCTTGGCCGGGACAACAGACGTATACCATGTTGGAACTGGAATGGGTGTCTTTTTGTAAGACACTACGTCCTCATCTATTGAGGATTATGGAGGTTAAGCTTCAGTTTCTAATAATAAACAAAGTTATCTACATTTTAGTGAGAATGCTTTGTGCATTGTCACTTCTATGCTTAATGTATGTCCAAACTAATTAATTGTTAAAAATCTGTAAATTCACCAACTTTATGTTGACCCCCTTTAGTATGTTTTGCACAGGAATATGAAGTAAGTACGTGGTGGTGTGCATGATCTCCAGCATCTTAGAAATCTGCATCATAGGACTCGTCAGGGGTTCTATTTGGGAAACATAAACAATCACTCTTCACCGTATTTTAAGACAATTTTTATTTATTTGTTTAAATAAACATGTAATCTGATTTGACTAACTCTTTATCTTATGCTCTATGGACTATATGCTATCGATCCACCTTGTGACATCTCCGTGGATATTTCCGCATATTTTGACCCCTACCCGAGGTGTCACAGAGAATGGTATCAGAGCATTAGTTATAGAGAAACAGATAAATTTTTAAATAAAGTAAAAATAAAATGATTTTTTGTTTTATTTAAAACTGGACTATAACTTATAAAAATCTTTTTTGGATTTTATTATGGGACCGTATTAGTTAAGCATATAGATCTTAGGGTGTTTTATGCTATGTGAACTAATATATATATATATATATATATATATATATATATATATATATATATATATATATATATATATATATATATATATATGTACTAAAACTTGATTATTAATACTGTTTAGTAAGATATTGCTACGAAAAATGTTAGACGTGCTAAACTTGAAAATTTTACACTAGATAGTAAAATACTGAAATGAGAATATAGACAATATTACACCAAACTTCGCACATACAAATTCATTAAATGAAATACTTAAATGATAATATATAAAAACATATATATATATATATATATATATATATATATATATATATATATATATATAATATATATATATGTATGTATATATATATATATATATGTATATATATATATATGTATGTATATATATATATATATATATATATATATAT